>CAJHUC010002717.1:0-19472 GCA_905146915.1 Ostreobium quekettii
GCAGACGTGCCCAAGACAGAGCACGACCCATGTGGGATTTCCAACCTGCGGATGGAGCGTCCATACGCCTTCAAACCTCTCCTCACTGCAATATGGGTCCTGGGAAATTGGCCACTGGGAGTGTGCATGGATCCAAGGATACTAGGAGGGATAGAAGCATTATCAATTGGTGTGATGCTTGCAAGGATGGCGCTGATATCAATCAGGCCACCAAATCGACCGTACGTGCAGCGAGTGGATAAACTCCTGGCCTTACAAGAATGCCTTCGAGATTCAGACAACAGCCGCATCATGCAGATTGCCAGAGGATGGCAGCAATTTGATGCGTGGATGGAGGTCGACCGCATTGGCAGATTTGGATGGACGTTATCCAATGCGCAGATTGTGCAGTGCCATTCAGATATCAGGCCATGCGTAGCCAGACCTTCTAATTCGCAAAAGCATTTAATCTTTCCGTGGCTTCAGCGGAAAAGGGCATGGAATTTCTTTGTGCTGGAGTCTATCTGCGCAGCTGCTGGAAGATGATGAGACCATCCACACTGTATTTCAGGCATCCATGGAAATAGTTGCGCACATTTCTGGCCACCTGAAGTGCACTAGATATCTTAGCATGGTGTGTTTGACACTGGGTTTTAAGCTTTGCGCAGAATGGACTCTCGGCCCCCAGCATTGTATGTATCAGACCGTGAATGTAAAACTTGTCTATCTTTCACAATGAGCCATCATTTTTGATGCTATTGCTGCTTTTCCTTACATCGTTTGATTGTTTCTTGTCATCGTCAGGATTCTTCAACCGCGCTATCTGTTAGATGCTGCCGTGTACATGCGTGAGGCAAAATGCAATTTTCATTGAGCATACCAGATTTTGCTCTTAAGCCATAGCCGGGGGCAAGTGCATGCTTGCAAAACAAAAGCACCACAAGGCCCAAGATTTGCAGTAGCAGTGAGCGTTGTGAAAGTTGTTGGCGTGTTGAGATAATAAAAACGCTTCCACTTGAAACAATTTCAATTGAGGAGAGAAGAAGACTGAAGGTAGTCTGAGAACAAAGCCATATGCGGGAAGTCCTGCAGCGAATAAATTAACCTCATGGTGGAATACACAATGCTTGTGTCTTGATTTCCTTTCTGATTTCCTGTCGTCACTAACTGTGGGTTCTTGTGTATGAGGTGACATAAGCGGTACAGCCTTAGCCTTAGTGCATATGGACATAAAAATGTCATGTTTATATTCGCATGCCAAGGCCACGTTTATTCAATGTATTTAAATGGCGACTGTAGCCGGTCCAGTGATAGAGGGGCTCGCCATCAAACGCGGATGTATGAGCTCAGAAGCTCAAAGGGTTGTACACAAGCATGGTACGTTATGCTCCATTCCGTTGGCTGTGTTTCCGACCAAATGGCACTGAATTGTACTTGCTTCATCTATGGCGACAACTGACCAGGGGCATAAACTTGTAATTGACATCGCAATGTTTCCGATGCATGCATGCATATTGAAAATTGATGCCCATTTCAGGTATTACTTTGATAGATGTTTTGCATGTGTTGCACGCAACGCGCTCCCATTGGGAGGATGATAGCATTGCCATCGCGCAGTTTGCCGCGGTCCATATGCAGTTGCAATTCATATTTGATGCGTTAGGGAAGACACTATTTTGAATTTGGTACGCTTAAACTCCAATTGACGTAAAGGGGTGGCAGGTGGGTTTTCCAGCCATTGACGCTAAAAGATTGCATAGTTGCACTAAATCAAAGTAAGGTGGGAAGATGCACAAAAACGCTGCTGATCAGCGGCAAATAGCTCATAACTTATTGGCAAACCTTCCTCAAGCTTTCAATCATCAAGGCAATCCTTAGAATGCATCAATTTTCAGGCTTTTTTGGGCTGCTCTCATCGCCTGTCATCGCCTTTTTCAAATCACGGCAGTCACCACAATTTCGGTCGTTTTTCACCTTAAAACCATTTTGAAGTTGTATGGCATTGTTAGGTAATGCCGCTGAGTTATCCTGGAATCGAAACAAGGACTGACACTAAGGAGGGGTGAATTGAGCTTAACGTCACATTGACGCTAAGCGTACCAAAATCAAATAGTCTCTTCCCTTAATATGTTGATCATGATAGACTGTAGCACTTTGGTACAACGATATACGCACCGTCATGTATTCACTGCAATAGTTCACACGCCACTGGACATATTGCAACCTGCAAGGCGTACACCTTCCTTAAGCTTATGCAGTGTAGATGAGCAGGTCAGACCCTCAAGAATTGGCAATTTAGCAGATCTCCAAGGGGGCCGGGATACAGACGACCCGCCAATATTCTATTGAGCTCGTGGATTTCTGCCACTGTTTGTTCTGAATCGTTGATGCTTGTTGCAAAATTTCTGCCCGTTTTGCACCGGAAACCCATTATTGCACCGGTGCATTACAAATCAATGCAGACTTGGTTCCTTGCGTGAACCAACCAAAAAGCTGCTCGCAACCACAAACACTGGAAAGCGCCAAGTGACTCTTTGTGCATGACCAATGCCACCATAGCTGCGTGTGTGGTTTGGGTGACATCTGCAACATCACAAGGATTGGGTGTGCTGCACAACCACAGGGGAAGCAAGGGCAAAAGAGTAGCAGGCAGCCGGATATGCACGACACCACCATAAACAACCAAATAGATGCTTGATGACCGGCACACCATTCCTGTCCATAGCTGTGCCAATGCAGCTCAAGTCCTAAAGTCGTCGACATCAACTCCAAAATTCGAGACGTCTTTTAGTGGCGTTGTTTGTTTTTTGGGATCACGCAATGACAGACGGAAGAGTTCCTGAGTTCTACAAAGTTATTTCGGTCGGGGAGCTGAGGCTTGCATTGGCCCGCAATCAGTCACGTTTGACAGCGAAGGGCAATGGGGACGTCCCAACCTCGCTCCAAAAGCGCCTTTGGCTGAGTGCAATAGCCCCCATCCGGACGGTCATCGGTCGCTTCCACCGCCACGTGTCACACGTGGCCAACCTGCAGGCGCAAATTCCACCCCAGTGGCGTCCGAACCCACTCCGCCGTCTTGCCCCGCCCCACCCCCTTGCCCCGACCATCCCTCGCCCGCCCGCCATGGCAACTTTCTCTTGCGGTAGGTCGCCGTCACTGGCAAAGGCTTCCGCCCCAAGTACCGGCAACAAGTCCGGCCCGGCTGCGCAACTGAGGGAAGCCGGCCGCCGTCGGTTCCTGGGGGCGGGATCGTTCCTGGCGGGAGGCGCGCCGCTGCAGGTCACGGCGGCCCACTCTCAGCAGAAGGCCGCCGGAAGGAAGATCGACGCCGTCGTGTGAGTCTAGAGGGTCTGCAATATGCGCTCGACCTGCGATCCTCGGCCATTCGATACATCCTTGCTCATGGATGCCTCTCTCGAGGGGGGGCCATGCATTCTGCCTGCGTTCGACTTTGTGCAATTAATGGGAGCTGTCACTGGAAAACACAGTCATTGTGGGTGTCCTCGGCTTCGCTCCATTTCCCGGACGGCATCGACGAAAGACAAGGGGCTGTGTGAGCCATTGTGTTATATGTCTCCACGGCGGGCTGCCCAGTGTTGTCTAGTTTTGTCGCTGATTCAATGACTTTTGCAATGGCGACAGAGCGGCGGCAAGCGTAGCCATGGAATCTGGACTTCAGACGCCGCACGGCGGGATCCTCACGGAATTGATGCTGCCGGAAGCTGACAAGGCCGCCGCAGCGGCATCCTGCACCAAGACCATGGAACTCAGCGACAGGAACGCCTGTGATGTGGAACTCCTCATCGTGGGGTGAGTACGCAAGCCTGCTTAGCCTACCGAAATTTGTCCCGCTGCTATTATCGAAGCCCGACATGACTCAATGTGTGAAAGGCAGTATTGGGTCGTATTGTTGGAACAGGAATCAGCAGATTGTCTTTGTAAAGAGGGGTGGGTTTGGGTGGGTTGGGTTGGGTTGGGTAGGTGGATGGTTTTCTGTAGTTTCTTTCATATAGTTCCTGCATACACTGTGTGGGGAGTCATCGCCAATGGCTACGGTGGCCGACGGGTGTGCTGGCTGGGAATCAGGTGGGAACAGGTTTTGCAGTAGATTTGCTTCGCCATTGCCCCAGCTGCGCTCGTTCGAAACTGCAAAGCCACAAGAGTAAGTGTTAGTGTTGAAGTTTGGCCCCTGCGCAGTGCACTGTTCCAAATGTGCCTGGATACTTTTGTTGGTCACATATCACCGGGAATCGTTCAATGAAACTGAATGTGCTGTGATGTGCGCCAGGGGTTTTTCTCCATTGGAAGGTTTCATGAACGAGGACGAGTACAACTCCGTGGTGGAGACCATGCACACAACTGTGGGTGATTATTTATCGATGTATACGTTTATCAATGCAGGCTGTGTTTGTGCCAATAGCCCAGCGATTGTTTGCCCCACACAGCCTTGTACCCAATGGTGGTGGATGTCAGCAGATAGTACTAATGTGTAGCAGCTTGCACAAGTGCAGCCAACAGATTTTGCATATCAAGGATGCGGACACATATCAACCAGAAGCCTTGTGGTCTGACCATCTTGTTGGCTCACTCGGAATAGTCTTTGGCAGTTTTTGATGGAATCCAAAACCCTGCAGGTGCTTGGCCTGTCTGTGGCTGATAAACTGTGTGCACTGCCTCCCAGAGTGGTGTCATGTTCGGCCTGCCCATTGTGCTTGACACCTCAGATGAAGCCATTGCCGTGGGAGACAAGATCCTGCTGCAATATCAAGGTGCAGATCTGGCCATTTTGACAGTTGACAGCAAATGGACTCCCAACAAGCCTCTCGAGTGCCTAAAGTGCTATGGTACCTCGCAGCTGGAGCACCCTGCCGTCCAAATGGTGTCCATGGAGAGGGGAAAGTACTATATTGGTAAGTCTATGCATCTGGCCTTTGGTGTGCCTCAAATGTGCAATGCTCAACTGTTCACATTGTGTGTGTGCTGCAGCGAAGGGTTGTTCAGATACGCACTCAATGCATTGGTCCAACACTCCAACTCGCGGCTGTGTGGCAGATGATCAACCTACAGCACTGCCTGCCCTGGACCTGTGAATCTGGCATGGTACTGTGGACAAGCCCTGTGCAAGAGCGATGGGAACACCTCTTTGCCTGAATTCATTGGCCTGAGTGCAGTGTCGGCTTGGGGGCAAAGGCTCCCAGATATTCAAACTGACCAGTTGGCCTCTCACCTTTCTACTCATGCTCTGTGCATGCTTGTCCGTGCCAGGTGGAAAGATCCAGGGCCTTGCCCTCCCCGAGCGTGTATTTCCTTGTGCCACCCCCCGTGACGTGCGGGCCACCCTTCCTCCAGGCAAGGACGTCTTGGCCTTCCAATGCCGCAATCCGATCCACCGGGCACACTATGAGCTCTTCACACGGGCCATCGATGCGGACAATGTTGGAGAGGGTGCCGTGTGCCTCGTCCACCCCACCTGCGGGCCCACCCAGGATGATGACATTCCCGGCATCGTCCGGTACCACACTTATGAGGTGCTGAAGCAGGAGACTAGCAACCCAGCCTTGCGGTGGGCATACTTGCCTTATTCCATGCACATGGCAGGCCCGCGGGAAGCTATCCAGCACATGATCATCAGAAAGAACTATGGTGAGTCTTTCTGTGCTATAAGTGTTGTGCTCCTGTAGCTTTTGGAGTCATTTGAACAATCCTGCAGAGTGCAAAGAGGAATCTGACAAACTTTCTTGCCGAGAAGAGGGACTGTGTTGTATGGTGGGTGTGCTTCTGTCAGCTGGGATCGTCTTTGGTGAGCCAGACAGCAATTGCTGCGGCAATTGTATTCAAAACCCCTAGTGGAACGTTTGTCCCTCCACGAAAACCATCGCATCCCCAGTACTCTTGAAGCAGGTCCACATTTGTTCACTCAGCCATTGATTTCTCCTTGGAAACTGTGGTGATACTGCTGACTCATGACCCGCACCTCTTCCATGTTATTGCCTGCAGAACCTTTGGTGACACAGTTGCACTGACAGACGTTCCCCATGTACTCACTACAAGTTGACACTGTGCGCAACGATGGAGCAGGGTGCACGCACTTCATCATCGGCCGTGACATGGCTGGCTCCAAGAGCACTGTGACCGGAGAGGACTTCTATGGCCCCTACGAAGCCCAAGACTTTGCGGCAAAGAATGCACCTGAGCTGGGTATGCAGACTGTGCCTTCTCTCAACATTGCATACACTGAGGAGAAGGGCTATGTGACTGCTGATGTTGCTGAAAAGGAGGGTCTGCACACAGTCAAGCTTTCAGGTGAGGGGCCCCAATTGATGCACAGCCCAAAGTTGCAGTTTACGATGACCTCACAGCTACCAGGCTGTGGCAAATTCAGTTTTGCTTGCCATTTTTGTTATCAATCAACTCGTATGTGTCGTCAACTCGATTCACTGTTGCCCTCATAGCGTCTATGTTTGGGCACTATTTATTGGATGTCTGAGACAGTCTGGTATTTGTCAGCATAAGGTATGTCACAGCTTGTGGCCTGACACTTGTCAATTGGATCTTGTACAATGAATCCTGCATTTGTGCTCCCCAGCATAGGACCTTGTTGTGCGTTTGCTCGAAAGTATGGCCTGTGTTTATGTTTTAAGATGTGTTTGCCACATATCTGGACCTTCGATGAAGGAAGCCTGAAGTTTTCTTTATTGCAGGCACACAATTTCGGAAAATGCTGCGTGCTGGGGAGGAGATCCCAGAGTGGTTTGCATTCAAATCGGTTGTGAAGGTCCTTCGGGAGGAAATGGCAAACCTCTGAGCTACAGACTTGGGAGACATGGTTGAAAGGAGGGCTGCTTTGTCTGTGCAAGCAGCCAGAGATTTCAAAGCTGTGGCACTCTGGTGCCATCTGTTTCCGCTGCTATTATGAGTAGCAATTCTTTGTTATTCTTTGATGGGAGGATGGGAGCAATTTCGCCACTGCGCAGAGCTTCACACACATTGTACATCCGAGCATTGTTGGGAACTAGGGAGCTGAGTGCTGCAGTTGGCACACACGCTCGGAATGATATTTGTGGCGACCCAGTATTTGCAAATCCGTTGTTTGACAAATTGAAATCGTCTGTCCTCATCTGGCCAGCCATGCAGGTGACGCAAGAGTGCAGACACGCTGAGAGCCGATGCTTTTCCCAAAGTTGCACACATTGGGCGCTCAACGCCAAGGCTGAGGCTAACCCTCTGCTGTGGCAGCTGGGGCCCCAACTGTCTGATCTTGAGGCACCATCGTTTGGTAGTACTCCCTCACCGTGGCTTGGGGCGCTGTGACGCAGATCTTTGACATAGCACATGTGCGTCTCAAGACATATCGACCAGGCGTCACGTCCCATGACGCATCCTCCACAAGGCTCTTTGTCGAATGGCCCTCATGCCCATGATTGCTGTCGCTATTGAGAGAGTGAACCAGATGAAGGCATAGTTCAGATGGTCTCCTGAGCAGTGTCAGAATAAGGATTTCAACAACAGAACCTCAGCTGGAGTACCACAGCAAGTTTGCCAGACAATGACTGTTAGCCTTGCCAGCTTGGCAACGTATTCTGCACAGCCATGTGCCATGGGGCGCAGCTTCAGTAGTTGACAAGGTAATTTCTTTCATTCGTTCCTGCAGGTCTGGCTTGCTGGGTGGAACTAGCGGATGCATCTCATCCATGCTAGCGACACGCAGTTGCCAATAAGCCTGCCCAACTGATCGGAGCAGCCTCATTGCAGAAAAGGGATTGAAACGTCTGAAGCAACAAAAGGACAGCAATGTCCATTATTCCAGGATGTCCATGGTGCAGGGATCTCAACACGTGTGAAGAGAGACTAATGTGATGTCCAGTTGTCCAGGCGTTCCATTCCACGATTGCAGACCATCAAGTTACTTACTGGGCATCACGGTGAACTGCACGAACTCGTCCAGGCGCTTGGCCACTGGATACGCATCAGGCATGGGTGCGCCTATGACGCCTCCCGTTGCAGAGTCTGGATGGCAAATGCAACATACTTGGGAACAGGCAGGTGGCCATCCAAAGGCAAGGCGAAGATGCACAAGTCTGGGAAGATTCTCGTCATGATCGTTGGAGAAATTGGCAGAAGGCTGCAGGCTCATCGTCGACGTGAGAAGTCAGCCAAACACGAGACACGCGCAGATCTGCACATCATGGGACGTCTACTTTGATTTGACATTGACATCTGCTACATTCACCTACTGACGAGCTTGCTGGCTCACTTGCAGCATCTGCAAGATGGCAATGACCTTTACCACGCACCAATGAGCTCCACCGCCTCGGTGTCACTGCCTTTGTCAAGGACTTGCACCATCACCGTTTCCTCAGGCAGCCCACACGACTTCGCCTGCAAAACATCCAGAACCAGAAACTCTCAGTCCAGCCAGACAGCCACAACTGGATCGCATCATTATCCATTCTTTCGTAGGTCCACAGCGACAGCACAGCCACCATTGAGGGATGAGATTCGAGGACATATGGCCATTCTTGAGATGTGCCATCACATGACCGGCACATAACACTTGATCAGTGTTGAAACTTCACACAATCGGATTAGAGCAACAAGAGAGGCAGCCGTTTCCAGAGCACAGCAGATACCTGGTACTGGTAAAAATTTGAGATCCTTGTGGCACGCGGTAATGACTGCTATGCAATGGTCAGATTCACGTTGGAGGGCACTCTTGGCTGTTTGCACACCTACAATTTCTGGAACATCGATCCAGAACCAGGATCCCTGCTTTGGTGTGTTTTGTGGAACGAAGTAGCTCGGCACTTCACTGCGCATGACGACCCCTTCTACAACAGATTCGCCTTCGGTTTTTGCAGCCAAGGCCGTTGCCTCTTCTGCCAACTCTGGATTGCGAGATTTCTTCTTCCAGCTCTCTGGCACCCAGCCTCGACACACAAGTATGGCTCGATCCCTCCAAGACAGCGACGACTGCTCCCTGTGTGCGCACCACAAAAGCCACACGTGCTTCTGTACGATATGAGAGTGTCAGGTGACTTGAAGATTCCACCAAAGCCAGGACCTTCTGACACCTAGCAGGTGAAAGCCCTGACTTGCCATCCTTGGACGCACAAATCAATCAGGACGAAAACCAAGGCAAGGGCTTCAGGGCAACTTTCGATCAGGGACAACACCAATTCGAACAAATAATCAACTGCACCAAATCATGCAGCAATGGCACGGCAGCTATCAAGCAGAGCGTGTCAGCCAGTTGTGTTTGATAACTGCCTTGCATGTGTTTCACTGGCTGCACACAGCAAGGATTCGATTGCCTGCTACATGTACAACATCCTACGAACAAATGTGACGGGACTTGCAGCTAGGCTGTTGGTGCCCAGAGACTGGCGATTGAGGAGGCACACCCAGGGGTCGTGCACATTCTCACCAAGCAGACATGGACATTGGCGTCACCATCACGTATCCCAATTGCACATCTGGCCCAGAGGTTCTGCAGAAGGAACACCATAATATAAGAAGTGCTGTTGAAAAATGGCATTGACTACAGCTCATTCTGTTGCCTCCCTTTGCATTCTTGCACAAATCGCAACCCAGTTCTTTACAGCACCTTATGCAGTCCCCGTGCAAATTACTCTGATATAGCGATAAGTCAAAGATGCAACCCATGAAATGCCTATGTGTTATCGCACTTGATCTGTAAGGAATATCAATTTGGTTCAGCCCAGGCCCCCCTGCAGTCTGTGGTGGAGACTCAGCCCTTCCTGCTTCATCTCCACAGATGCTGTTTCTCTGTTCTTGTTTGAAAAATCAGCATCCGCCCCAGTTGTTGTTTCTGGTGTAGACACAGACTGCCAGTGAATAGTCATGCTCTTAGCGTCCTGAAACTGAAATAAGAGTCGGTAAGCAGAGTTGCGCTCCCTGAACTTTGAACAGGGTCTTGCCAGCCACATGCAGCGCCCAGTCAAGTTAACTGACCTTGAACGTATCACAGGAGCACTGATAATTTATGGCACAGATCTGAAGCTGTGAGGCTCAGGCCCTGGATTTTTGGAATGCAACAAGAACGTGATTGATGGCCAAAGGCTCTCCACACTAACAATAGGAAACGGCCACATTGAAGTGTGCCCTTTTTCTGTGCCTATGGACTGTGTTAAAGCATGGTGGTCACACTTGCGTAGCATTTTGTTTAAGTCAATGGACATACACATGAGCTTTGTGATGAAACAGAGGATGATGCAGAGAAATGCTGCCCATTACTGCCATGGTGGTGTGTAGGGCAGCATTTCATCCAGCCCTTGAAATGCGATCCAATGAGGTCTGCTTTTGCCCTGTCTACAAGGACAAGGACTTTGGCATTCAATCTTGTTGCGACCCCATTGGGGGAATCCTAACCTTTGTCAACTCACTTGCGAACCCTGGGGCCAACAAAGACTGAGTTCTCCTGAATCAGCTTCCCAACAGCACGGACATGTTGGAATTCGACAGGCTGGTCGATCGCCTGTATGTCAACTGGGTCCTCCTGGAGCTGCGCCTTGCGTCGCTCGATGAGGTCAGTCTGGACAGAAAGCCCAAAATTGGAGGATTGAGAAGCAAGGTCAAACTAGATACCAAGCCAAGGAAGTGGGATACCAGTTTAAGGTCTTTTAAGAGCCTACTGGTTTTGACAAGATCCAGAGAAGCATGCATCGAATGGCAGTACGGCGCACAGTTGCAATAGCAGTGAGTTCTTTTGCAGAGTGCAACCGCCAAAGTCAGGAAGTCTTACAACAGGAAAACTGAACAATAGGCAAAAGTGGAATTAGGAAACGAAATTGGGTGGATTGGAATGTGGAAGGCACATTATGAATTTGCACCACACGTCAACAAGCACATTGGACGTCTCGACAGCAAACGATCTGAGCCCTTGCCTGCGAGTCGAAAAGTATCGTTTCGTTGTGAAAGAAATTTCCTCCAAGCAGATGTTGACACCAATACTTTTGAAAACACTCATTGCCACTGCCAATGCAAGGTCAAGCATAATAATCATTCAAGTGTTTCAATCAAATGGTTTTCCTGTTGCACAAAGGCAGCCAAAATAGATATCTTCAGAAGGCTGATCTGCGAAATCGCGCACGCATTTCTATTGTGCAAGAGTGTCCGACTGTTCCTGAACATTTTCTTTATTTCTTCATGACCAATGCAATCACAAGAATCGCAGGAACAGGAGTTTGGACCTAGGCGCCGATCGCGGATGTCACCTTCCATTTTCTTCTATCCAGCTGCCAGAACCCCAGCGTGGCGGCAAACGCAGATGGCACGAACAGCAGGAGCCCGGTCCAGCCTTGGCAACAAACGAACTGGGGCCCGTCAACTCCCGGACAACGCATCTGATCGCCAACGCCAACAGTTTCCGAGCCAAACGAGTTGCGTTCTTCGCGTTCTTCAGTTCACCCAACAACACACCCAAGCCACGATCTCCCACGCAAACACTATTCAAAGAAACCGTGACGCATCCGTCGCCAAATCTCCAAGCAAAGAACAATCCCCAAAAAGCTTGCAAGGCGGACATGAGCCAACGCACCTCCCCCTCCGGCCACGACGGGCGCCGCGCACCCGCCCATCCCCCTCGCCCCCGCCCCCCAGTCCTCCGTCCACACGCCCAGCCGCCTCGCGGCGCCCCGCGCGGCTCGCGACCCAATCCCCCGCCACGGCATGACTCCCC
The DNA here is from genome assembly GCA_905146915.1 of Ostreobium quekettii. Classification (NCBI taxonomy): domain Eukaryota; kingdom Viridiplantae; phylum Chlorophyta; class Ulvophyceae; order Bryopsidales; family Ostreobiaceae; genus Ostreobium; species Ostreobium quekettii. The sequence continues at coordinate 11,678 of CAJHUC010002717.1, forward strand.
CCAAACTGCGCGAAACTGTGACGCAGTCGCCAGTACATTCTAACCTGTGGGAGCAGCCTCACGGGCGACGCGGCACCCGCCTTTTCCCGCCCCCTTCAGTCCGCCTGCCCGCGCGGGACATGGAAACCGCCCTTTTCGTACCGGGAGGCCAGCCACCGTAGAACTTGGCGGGCCATGGGCCCAGGCTGCTTGGCGGGACGCACCCCCCACCGCACCCCCACCCCCCTCCGCCCCCCCCCGCCTTGGAGCTGCGCGGCGATGGCTCGACTACACGGCGTGCCATCCCCTGGCTTGCCCGAGCCAGTCATGCTCACCGTGATCCAGCAGTCGGCCCTGCCTACCGGGCAGCCGCCGCGGGCATGTGGAGCTGCAGCGGCATTCTGGGGCGGGCGCGGCGCGTCGATCGATGAGCTGGAGTCCGAGGATGGGGGTGGGAGGGCGTGGGGGGAGCGGGAGTGGGATGTCGTCGCCCTCGGCCAGGCGATGGTGGACATCGCTGCGAATGTTGATGAAGGGACGCTTGCGAAGCTGGGAGTTGGGAAGGGAAGCCGGAGGGTCGTCGGCCTGGAAGAGTGTTGGGAAATGCGGCGGTCGCTGGGGGGTGGGTACGACGTCCGCCAGGGCTGTTCGCTGGCCAACACGCTAGTGACTCTGGCGCGGCTGTCGGCGGCGGACGGCGGGTGGGGCGGCGCCGGGCTGCGCGTGGCATTCGGGGGTGCGATCGGCTCCGACCCCACGGGCGAGTTCTTCGAGTCGCAGCTGCGGAAGGCGGGCGTGGAGGTGCTGTCCGGCGGCGGCGGCCAGACGGGCTCCGTGCTTGTGCTGACGACCGCCGACGCCCAGAGGAGCTTCCTGGCCTACCCGGGCACATCTCGGTTGTGCCTGGAATCGAGATTGGAGGCCGCCGCGAGCAGCAGCCGCGTGCTGCTGCTCGAGGGCTACGTGCTGGAGCTGCCGGACGGGCTTGAATTCGCCCACAGGGCGCTGCGGATCGCCAGGGCGGGCGGCGCCCTCGTGGGGCTCACGGCTGGGGATCCCGGCCTGGTCGCGCGCCACAGGGAGGAGATGGCCGGCCTGATGGCCGCCGGACTGGACATGCTGTTTACCAATCACGCGGAGGCGGCCGCGCTTATCGGCGAGGAAGAGGGGGGGATTTCGGCCAAGGACGCGGCGGCGAGGCTGGCGAAGGATTGCCCGTTCGTCGTGGTGACGGACGGCAGCCACGGATCGGTCATCAGGGTGCCGGGAGCGGTGGCCGAGGTGCCGCCCTGCTGGGTCACGGACGCGCCTGTGGACACCTGCGGCGCAGGGGACGTGTACATGGGGGGCCTGCTGTACGGCTTCTTCAGGGGGATGGACTTGAGGGGCATCGGGCGGGTGGCGGCCAGGGCGGCGTCGCAGATCATCTGCAGGCAGGGGTCTGCTCTAACGGACGAGGAGGCGGCGGGCGTGGCGGCGAGCGTTGCGGCCGAGGAGAGCAACGAACGAGGCGAGGGGGCGGGGGAGAGGCCGGAGGAGCGCATCACCCAGCGCCTGGGGTCGTCCTGATGCCGGCGCAGAGGGAGGCGAAGGTCCCTTGATCACGACGGTTTGATGCGAAGATTTCTGGTGCGCGGTCGCCTGACGGGTGGCATGGGGCGGCATGGGGGGCTGTGGGGGCGGGGGGTAGGCGGGGGACGGGGGTGGGGATATGATTGCCGGCAGATGGATCTCTTTTAGTTCTGCCTTACCCCGCCTGCGGGGAAATGCAGCAGCGAGTGTGTATCAACTTGAGAGCGCCGTTCCCCTGGTTACTCCCAGGCGAATGCAGCGAGTGGTGCTGCAGGAAGAAAGAGCCGGTGGGAAGCATTGGTATAGGGTTGTCGTTTTGACTTCATCTTGGACACCTGTGGGATATTTTTGGGATCGAAAGAATGTCTTAAGAGAGATGCTGCGCTCACTGTTGCCGGGGGTTGTGCCTACGGGCCTGGCTGGGCGCTTTGGTAACTATGGGTTCCTGTTTTGACACTACAGATGGAAAGCAGGCAAATAGGTAGGGAGGTTCCGCTGACAGCGGCTCAAATGGAGAGTTGTTTTTTCAATTCTTTGTGTGTGCGCTGCATAATTCGGCGTACAAAGTTGTAAAATTCTACTTTCAGTAGTGGGGCACAGGAGTAGGATGAAAACCCCATCCATGTCTGCTTTGAGTATATATTGGTGTCTGGCCGTTTGTCGAAGGTAGGTAGGTGTACATCAACGACCAGGATTGATAGCAGCATGGCCTGACAGATTTTGCATTCATCCAAGCGCAGGGGTCCTAGAGATCCCTTCTGAACCTGCTGTCGGCATCGACCCATGGGATGAAAACGCATGTCAAGCGGCAACTCTTGCACATGTACAGGCGCTGCCGCGATACAATGCAAGGTAAATGTTGACAAAGAGAAGACCCATGCTTGCCCTTGGCTATCAGTGTCGTACCTAGTCTCCTCAGTGAGGGCAGTCATGGTGAGAAGAAAGGGCTTTAGGGTGCTGTGAGCATGTGTCTAATGCCACAATCGCAAGTGTGTATCCATTCTGTTCTGTGTTCTGATTGTCTTTCGATCAGTTGAAAAGAGGCGTTGCACTTGCTTCTGTATTTGGGAACGACTAGCTTCTGGTTTGGGAAGGGAATCATCCTCTTCAGTCGGTTGGCTTGTGGTGAGCACTGTGATTTTAAGATCATGCACGTTCCTGATAGTAGAAATGTGATCATTTTTCAGACTATCAGCCTCTGATTTGTGACACGTGGATGGGCGACGCGCCAGGAGCTTGTGGGTTGACTTTTGCAGTCTTCGCTGCCGGCAGTGGGGCACTGGGAGTTCTGAACCTTATGGTCGAGCGACTGGCTTGGAAGTTGGGCGAAGGGATCAGTGCACAGACAAGCACACTTTCAGGGAGAGCAATGGCTTGGTTTAGAACGAACCACGCTGGCGACTTCTACAAGGTCGGCTTTTTTAGGGGGAGCTCACCGCTGCCCTTTGCCTTGTATTTGTCCCCCCTTCCCAGGCGTAGTAGTGTTAAACTCACCACGCGAAATGGTACTTGTGATCAGCCAAAGTGCACAGCACCGAGTCCACTACTTAGCGTTTCAGTCGCGGTTTGGATTGGACGCGCAAGTGATGTGCCAATCGTGTGTGTTGGTAGCGAGAAAGAGCCCTACAAGCAGAAGTCAACAACGGGTCCCCACTCCCGCACGGACACGTGAACACTCCCACACTTTGCATGCTGGGCCCATGAGGGCACAAATTTTGCCTTTTCGTGATGCTTGTGCCGCTCGCACTGGGGGACTCCACATCAACCCCCCAGAGCATGGAGAAGAGTCCAAAGCACACTCGCCCAGGAGGGGCTGCCCTTTGCGGGACCTGTTTTCTCTTGGAAAATCACATCTCCAAGGGTGTTCCGGATACAGAGGATGAGCACGGAAGTGTGACGGAGACGGAGACCCTGTACGTGCACACCCTGAACCCTAACGCGCCGCCAACCAGTCCTGACCCGTCTCCGTCTCCGTGACCGTTTCGTAAAACACTTAACCGTGAAAAAACCGTAGCCCAAAACTCAACCGTGACCCGTCTCGTCTCCGTCATTTTCCCTTGCACATGGAAAAAAGCCGCACACCCACCACCCCCCTTTCGTCTTTTTTCTACGGACCTGTCGGAGAAGTCTCCCACTCGGCCTGTGGACCGCCAGCGTCCTCCGCGCCGATCCAGCTCCCATCGACTCGGGCGGGCCCCGCCGTCGCGCCCCAGGCGCCCAGCAGACGCCCCCGGCGACATGAATTGTCTGACTTCCGCCTTTCGGCGAGGCGTCATCCAGGCGATGGCCCTGGCGGAGGAGCCAGCCGCTGCGCAGGTGGGCGGGCAGGGAGGCGGGGCGCCCAGCGGGGGGCGCCTGCGCCCGATTTTGAGCCGCTCGGCACTGCCTGGAGACGGCCAACGATCCGGGAGCGAAGGGCGCGAGCCGGATGGCGACGTGTGCCTGTTTGCCGCGCGGTTGGCTCACGTCGGCGTGTGCGCAGAGGCTGGGCCGGTTGGCTGGTTCATTCTGGGGAGATCGGCCATCCTTGTTCTGGAGCTCGGCGCCATGCGGCGCGGACGTGACCACGGCCGGTGCCGACTTTGGGCACGCGACGGGGCTGGAGAGGTGGGGAATGGCCCGGGATCGGCTGCTGGGTCCCCGGCTGCCGTGGACCTGGTGACATTGGTGGGGTTCGCGGCGTGCGTGCGATTGACGGGCCGAACGCGGCGTCTTGTGTGTTCAGGGTGGAGATGGAAGCTGAGGCCAAGGGCGTGAGTCTCTTCGAGGAGGAATGGTGCGAATCATGTGTTGGCGGTGTGGGTGCAGTGAATGATCACAGATGGCTCGTTGGATGCCACGATCCTCAACAACTAGTCGCCTGGTTTATCTTTGGCTGCTACCTTCCCTGCACGTCCATCCCAGTGGCTTCCCCATTCTAAATTGTTCATTTTGTGCTTCCTGTGAGCCCGAGTGTTCGAATTGCAGAAGGGTTGATCGTTGGTGGAATGTGCAATGAGCACGGTGTGCGAAGCAAAGTGGGCAAATGGTCCCCTTATAGCAGACTGAAATGTGCTTAAGCACTCCAACGTGCGCTGAGGCCGAGACGCAGCAGACTCGAATCGAAACTCGCTTAAACATGCAGAACACGATCAACTTGTCCTTGCTGCTGGAACGCGAATGATGTGTTGGCTATGGTAGCTGATGTCTCCTTCATCACGTGGCATTTTACTGCTGCTGGGGCTGGTTTGTGCCAGGCTGAGCGCCCCTTTTGGAACGATCGACAAGCCTGTCCAAGTCACATCTTTCAACACCGAGCGCATAGTAGGAGTACCAGACCCTGATGACGACTCCATCGTTGTCTGGGGCATAATCAGAGAAAATGAACCTCCCAAGCAACTGGTCGAGAATGGTGAATATTTCATCCTGAAGAAGATGGACCCCGATGAATGGAACAAGGACCACTGACCATAGTTGTTGGTACCAGGCCTTGTCCCTGCTGTCTGCTGACTTTAATGGCAGTGCACGCTTGGAGGTTTGCTGTGAACGAGCTGTGGTCCATGACCTGCTTGCCAACGTAATGCCTGGGGGGTGTCATGGCCAGATCTGCAGGACATGTTGGAATAGACTAGATGTACAACAGCGCTGCATGCAAACATCGAGAAGATATGGATGTAGTGCCAGCAGCCTTGACGACATATTGCTTGTCCTTGTTCTCAATGCCAGCTGGCAACAGGTGCCCTGGTCAGCACGTGGCAGTTTGATACTTCCAGCATCTCTGCCATTGGGATGTGAACCACAGCTATCTCTTGGCATGATTACTTGCAGTTTTCAGTTGATCAGTGGTTTTGCCTGTCGGCATGTGTTGCCAGGACAGTTGAACAGTGTGCAACTCACCATATTGACCATACCACATCGTTGTGCAGACCGCTGAGATCAAAGACGTTGGACTTTGGTTCTAAGCATTTTTCGCTGCACCATTTGACCTGCTTTGGATGCCACTGTTCACTTTGCTGTTTCTTGCGACTGTTTCCATCTGACAAGCTATGGAAAGCAGTAGCCTCGTTCCTGTTTGGTGGGGTCAATACTGGTATCGTTGCTAGGTGTGATGCTTGCCTGCACACAGTGCCTTGCTGGCGTTGTGCTAGTCGATACAGCCCTAGTTGGCCATGATGAGGGTGCTGAATGCCCCCCACATCTGCACATTCATTCTACTGTCATTGTGCACGTCTTAACAGTGAACAATCAGCCAATTGATCTGCATGCAAGCGGGTCCTGTGAAATGCATATGAAAGTTGTGGAGCTTTTGTGGGCCTTCCTGGCAAAATGTCTTGCGCTTGCCGATCTGTTGTTTCTGATTATCAAATTGGTGGACTGCGGAGCTCGAAATTGAATGTGGTGGCCAAGAGTTGATGTTAGGTGTGCAGACACCTAAATCAGTAGCAGATCCTGCATAGAGTTATTCACCACTTGATCCGGCTCAGCAGCTGTTGTCTCGCATTCAGTTCCGGGTGAACATAACAGAATGCCATGATTGCTGAAAATATGCTCCAACCTACAATTGGTGCAGGTTACTGCTTGTTGCTCTACCTGCCAGGTGCAGCCAAGGGTGACTTTTAGCCCAGTTTCTTGTGATTCCAGTCATCATGCGCTGTTGGGCTGTCTGGCTGTCCTGCCGGTTCTTGATCAGGACAGGAGATTGCGCACCCAGGCGCTCTGTGGCGCATTTGCCAAGCACATAATATCCCCTTCATCATTTTGGTCCCAATGGGGAACATCTTGGCTTTCATCAGTAGTGATAGGCATGGAACCAAAAGGGATTCACTGCAAAGATATTGTGAAGCAGTTCTTGCCCCGACTTTCCCAGAATCGCCAAGCAACAATCCACTGGCAGCGGAGTCCCTGGATGCTGAGACGACAGGAAAAGGTACTTATTCTGTCCTGAAACAAATGAAACAATTTGTTTAAGAGGCTATATTTGTATCGCAAACTTAATAGTTTTCCTTTAAAATTGGAATAAGGCACTACCTACACATTTGCTATGTACTGCCAAATTTTTGTGGACAGTGGGTGAGTACCTAGCGGGTACTAAACCTAGCGGGTATATCAGAAATAGGATGATTCACCCTATTTCTGGCATGACCCTTGGGATCCAAGGGACCCTTGGGATCCAAGGGACCCTTGGGAGTGGGTATAAATATAAACACACTGGACTAGAGTTTGCAATCGAAGTTGTTGCCCAGTTTTGACTCAACCGGTCCCCGACTTGAGCAGAGAGAATGGGTTGTTTCCCATCCGGCCAAAAAGGGATTTCGCCCCTTACACCTTCCTCGCCATGTGGCCTGCTGTAGAGGCCGTCGTTGTCATGCCGTATTGGCCAAGCATGCTTTGCTTCCCGCCCATCTGGGCTCTTGCAGCGGAGGAGCTTCTGATTCCCTATCATCCTAGGATGTTTCTCCCTGTGGTGTAAAGCACACGAGGTAGTGTGTTTCCTTAGTTATGGGTATCTGGGAGGTAAAATAACTATTAATAGACAATGCATCCTTTAGTAGAGCTTACTAGGAATCCATAGGTTCTTGAATCAGGCCATTCGGGTTAGCGGTAGTGGAGATATAGCTGTTAGAAGTTCCAATACTTAAGGACCCCTCCGTAACCGTACTAGGGGATTAGAAATTATCTATACGGTGACGTTGGTTGCATTGTCACGTGATGCGGGGCATGCCAAAGGGTGGCCCCAATGCCCGACATATTGTAACTCTTGCTAACCATTCGCCTCCGCGCGGCTGCACTCGCGAGCCGCACCGGCGTCGCGCATCCACTGTGTGCACTCTCGCCCCGTGCCGGGCCGATCGCAGAACTGGGCCCACACTGCACACCCCAAAGGAACGAGCGCCCTGGACTGCCCACTAGAGGTGGCCACCCGGATCCATTAATAGCGGACAGAGGTTAATTTCCGTTAATTTTCCGTTAATTAACGGAAAATAACGAAAAAAGACAAAAATTAACCAAAAATTAGCGGATTTTTAGATTTTTTGGGGATTTTTGGGTTTTAGTCATGCTTATAGTTTATGGAATTCGGTATTAGAGAGTATGTTTGTATTTTATTTCAACCTATGCATACTAGATTTTCAACTAGCCGCAGTTGTTGTGATTTTTGGGTTTTTTTTCGATTTTTTTGGATTTTTTTCGTTTTTTCTGAATTTTTCTCCCTTTTTCTTTAACGAAATTTAACGGACAGCTGATAAAAATTAACGAACCGGATTTA
>CAJHUC010002719.1:0-65107 GCA_905146915.1 Ostreobium quekettii
CCGCGCCTCCCCCGCCTTCCGACGCCGCCCGCCCGTCTCCTTCAGCGACCGAGGCGCCCAAGCATGAGGAAACGAGGCCTCCAAGGCCTCTACTCCGAGTTGAGGGAGCGCCACTTTAATCGGCGCACGATTCCAACCGATCTTCGCCGATTGAGAGCACCCCATCGCAGCCTCGCGGACCCCTCCTTTTGTCCTCCGAAAATCAAGATCCTAACGAGCCGATCGAGCGGCCCGGCCCCCCCAAGCGGGCGGGCGTGTCGTCCATGAGGAGCAGCCGCAGGCGCGGCGTTCGAAGCCGAAGATCGGGGGCGGGAGTGGGGGAGAGCGAGTTGGGATCGACATGGCAACATGTCGCCCAATCTGGGCGGGCGGCGATTGACTTCGCGGCCCGATCCTAGACTCGAGAGGGGCCCAACGGCGTGGAGTTTCGGCCCAAAGGGCTTTTTGTTGTGGAGCACGGTTGTGGGCAGTGGGAGGTCGGCGGCCAAATTCCCCACGCTCGCGCCGCGGCGTGTGGCGAGGGGGTGTGCCGGTGACGGGACCGGTGATTCGCCGGTACGGGAGAGCCGCTTACGTGAGGCGCTTTGGCGCCAAAGAAATGGATGCCCATTTGGGCAATTAAGAAAATTGAAATTTCTGAGTTGAGGCGCTCTCTTGCACTAGTGAGTGGTTGAGTTGGGGGTGGGCAAGGTTCCCCCTGTGTGCTTTCTGTGTGTTGCTCATATTTTTGATTGCTTGGGGGAGGGGAGTTGCGGGTGTTGATGCGAGGTGTGTTTGGTGCGGTTTTGGCTGCCCGTATCAAACCAGGCTCGAACGACTCGCGCTTGGTGAATACACTAGCTGCACGGTTGTGGCTTCCCGGGCAGCTCATAGTGTTTCTTAGTACAGCAGGGCGCCGACTGGCTGCGGATTTGGGCCTGCCCACCCCATGTCCTTTAGTCCATATCCGGCTGATTGAGCCCACGGCCGGTGAGGGCGCGATTGGCAGCCAGGGTCCCCCACGACGGAACGGACACCGAGTAAGAGAAGCCATGGGGGAATGGGCCCATTGGGTTTGGCCACCTAGTGAGCCCCCCAGGTAGTTGCTACTTAGCAAGTACCCCCTTCAGCCTTGCAATGACTTGAACTTGGGTAGTCAAAATTTGGGTGGCATATGGCGAGTGGCAGCATGACGTGGATTGGGGCCACCCCGCCTTTCATATTGAGATCCTATTGAGTTATGTGAGATTGCCATTTTGAGGCGGTGGGAGTTTGTCTTTTTTCCTCGAAGTGGGACGTTCGATGGCGTTTGGGGACCTGGAGGTTTGCTCTTTTGCGGATTTCTACCTGGCAGACACTTCATTCTCTGTGGGGGTCTTCTTTTCTTTTGGGGTGCAAATCTGAGACAAACAATCCTGATGTGCTCGTTATGTTTCTTGAACACTATCGAGAGGCGCCGTGACCTTAGTTGTTGGAGCGTCAAATTTAAGGAAGCTTGATTGATTGATTGATTGACACACATACACACACACACACACACACACACACACACACACACACACACACACACACACACACACACACACACACACACACACACACACACACACACATTTGAAAGTTCTGCACGCTAAGAACACAAAAATAAACCAAACCTATAAACTTTGTAAACGTTTGAGCACGTGTTTTTTGGCGCTTTCTTTCCTAGTGGCTGGATGACGAATTCTTATCATTCACAAACTAACTTTTGTGCAAAATGTCGGTAAGGGGGTCACGGAAAACAACAGAACATGCATCCTCTTCTCTTTTTATGCACTCAGAAATGGCAATGTTGTGCACAAATTTCCTTGTTTTCTGACGGCGAATCTTGAGCACAACCGTTTAGCCCAAAAAACCACATAATCGCGATATTGCACACAAGTGCAGCCTTTCGGGCCTTACCGACATTTTGCACGAAAGGCTGTTGTGTGGCGATGTGACATCGCTGCATATGACTTCCACGTTGCGTGTCCAACAGCGAGCGGCAGCAGTGGTGGAAGTGGTAGGTAGGTGAGGCAGGCTGAGGAAGGGGGGAGAAGAATTGACTGAACACGACGTGTCCAACACGACATTGTTGTGGCACTTCACTCAAACCATGGTAACCAGGCTTGGTATTTATGGTGCAACATTTTCTGTGCAGCTATTTACACGCAAAAATGGGTTTTACGTTTTACGCATAAGCATCTGCAAAAATGGGTAAAAATGGGCCTTGTACGCTTGAAAACGCTACATACAGACTCAGGGAGCCCGGGGCGTGGCAGCTACGTGCGCTGAATTTTCCATAAACGATCTTTTGCTCACCAACGTTGTTTCCCTTGCTGAGGGTGAGGTGCGCATTGTGTTGCCGGTGCTGGAGAGAGTGGAGGATTGATCGTCAATTGGGACATTATCACGTGTTCTGGGATTGTCAGCGAGCCGTACCTATGTGCACATATGTCCAGCAGAGTGGCCTCTTTTCTATTTACGTGTTTTCATGCGTTAAACCACAAACGCGAAAATGGAGGTGTAAACCTAAAGACCAAGCGTAATGGTAAGGTAGTTGATACCTTACTGGGAATGATGAGATCACATTTCGCCCAACGGTCTGCCGTGCCAATGCGCTGCCATGACGAGAGCGGTTGAAGAGTTGACAGTCTCTGTGTGTTTTGTGCGCACGCTGTGAAGGTTCAGTGATGGTCCATGAAGGAGGAGGCAGCGCGTGAAGAATTGTCTGCTTCTTCGGGGTCGAAGCGCTGATGATTTGTGCTTGCACTATGCGCAGGCTACGTGGTCGCTGCAATCGCCGAATATGAAGGAAGCAGGGGAATAAGGAATTGGTGGTTTGTGCATGCAAACTTCCCAGGCCCCGCGACCTCAAGGCAAGGATATGGCCGTCAGCAGAAAGCCAGCGTCGCATTGTAGCAAACCTCGATAAGTACAAAGGGTACAAAGTTGAGAGCAATGTGAGGGAATTGTCGTGAGAATTAGACTTCCATTGTGCATTGTCGCGCACTTTTAAATGAAAAATGTTTCTGCCAGTATCAATTGAACACTAAGTCAGCAGTAAATTGATTGTCCAACACCCATTCGTGTTGCTGACTGTTTGCTATGCAGACAATAGTACCTTTCGATGTATGGTTAAGAAGATGATGATTACGGCTATTGGTTGGCTGACAACTTACGTTTGAACACATAGGATTCGCAAAGATGCGCGAAAAACGTCCATACCAAGGCTGTTGTTGCAGAATCTGGTCTATTTTGCCCTATGATAAAGGCCACTGGCACATTGGTCGTTGGAGACTACTCGCATGCCCCCATATGGCTACAAACTTCATGTGCAATCAACCAAAAATAACTCAACATACTGAAGGTACGATTTCAGTGCTTTCTTGTTGCACATTAACTGCCCCCAATTTGGGCGTGCCTCAAACTCGCAAGGCTTGGGTAAATCTTGTCGTATCTCTGATCACTAGTGCTGTTGAAACTCGGTGCACAAACTCAGCCAAATCTGTCGCTCTTGTTCAGAGGAACTACAACAATTACAAATGCTCACGACATGTTCCCCCCCTGGTTTGATTTTTCGCAATCGGACACGTTCAAAATGAAAGGCGCATTCGCAGTGGTGATCTGGAAGGGTCCACTGAAACGCAGGACCTTCTTGAACGCTCGAATTTTCATCCCCGATGCGATAATGGGCAAAAGAAGAGGATCAAACGGCCAACAAACGCCTTAGGGCTGTAAGCCCAGCAAGTGCAGTCAAGCAGTTTGGTCACGATCTCAAGCCACAAGAAATACAGGCGCCAGGCTTTCATAGCTGCACCAGCGCATCGAGTTCCGGCTGCAGCACCTCTTCCCACTCAATTTCATGCAAAAATCTCAATGCGAGCTCCACTTCATTTTCACATGCTGAGCCGGCACGATGCTGTGGCCATCACTCGACGACGTGACGCGCGATGGCGACTGGCAAACCGTCTTTCGGCTCATTTGACGGAGGCAAGCCAAATTCTGGGTACAGATTCTCGATTGACATGTCGAAATATCTGGCCAGAGTGGCCAGAAATATCTTAGACACCATGATTGCCACGTTACGACCCAGGCACGCGTGGGGACCCAGGCCGAAGGGCATCCACGCTCCCGGCCTGCCACTCTCCTCCGTGAGGAACCTGTTGGGGTTGTAGGCGTCTTGCTGTCCAGTCCACCTGCTGTCCTCGAACTGCGTGGCGTGGCCGATCTGCGACGCCATCAAAGTGGCAGTAGTCAACTCACGTTGGACGTCATCAATGTTGTCCATGTCGTTCCGAAAACGCTGAGCACCCATTCAGGCAATGTACAATACTTGCTACCCAACAGTTCTGTGTCCTATCCATCGACACTATGACGAATTTAAAGGCATTGCCATACAACAGAACGGCATACTTCGCTGTAACACACAATGACCACGATACAATATCAAAAATACCACAACACAGCATGTAGTTGACACCACAATGCAGCTGTACAATATGTGAATGTGATGTAAGTGCAGGCTTACACCGCTACGCCGCAATTTCCCAAAACCCCATCACAGGCAAATAATGCGCCTGCAGAACCAAAAAGGAAACTTAAAAAAAAGGAAAACAGGACCATCGCAGTGATCGGGCACCTACCAGCGGGAAAGCCGTCCACCCGACGGGCACCCTCACGCCCTCAATTTCAAACTCCCTCGCCACCTTGCGCAGCGGAAAAAAAACGGGGGGTTTCACCCTCAGTGCCTCCTTGACGCAGGCCTCCGTGTACGTCATTGCCTTCAGGGCCTTTGGGCCCACATGAGGGCCATGGGCGGCCATCACGGCTGCCTGCTCCTCCCGAAGCCTCGCCAGTACCTGGGGATTGCGCCCAAGCTGGAGCATGAGGTGGGTGAGGGTGTTGGCGGTCGTGTTGTAGCCCGCAAGCATCAGGAACAGCACGTGGTCGCGTACTTCGTCCTCAGTGAGCTGCTCGCCTGAGGGCAGAACGCGCCAGGGTCAAATTGGCAGATTCACATAGTCTCGCTCGGCATTCTGGTTGCGCTGGATTGCTGCGTGATAAGCGCTGACAGCAACGAGGACAATGCAAAGAATACAATGAGCACGCAAAAATCACAAGGAAGGTGCAGATAAGCATCTGCATCGTGTGTCGAAATGGTACAGAAGTCGTGCACGTCAACTGTGTCATATTTTCTATTCTCTATGATATCATGCAACGAAATGCATCAGTAATCATTCCATGGTCGCGTTCCCTGAGCCACTGTCTTTTGCGAAATGTTCAGTGCATTTCCGCCGTGATCTCGTGTGCAAAAAACATAAAGTATGCCCAGACGAGCCCACCAACGTTCGTGCAGTTCTCCATGAGTCAGAATCGTAGAAACTCATTCAACTCATCAAATTTGACAACGTGCAGGGCGACACAGGGAGCCATGATAGTATTCTCGTTTCCAGCATGCATCATGTTGCAGATAAGCAGGGCATGGTTTCAAATGCACAATGCCAATAATTCACACAGCATATGCGCCACATACTACTGTAGTACGTTTTGTTGTGTAACACACCCATTGCAACGAACACACACAGACACATGGCACTGAAGACCAGCGTTATGGTGATTTCTGGCAGCCCTGGAAAAAACAGCGTAAATGGCACAATGCCTGTAGTTGCCTTCATGGGTGCAAGGCCGATGATGCGCCTTTGAAAACACAATCAAGCTGACTGCAGCAGGCCCATTTGTCACCCACCCGTCTCTGCATCTTGAAACTCCTGCAGTTTCTCCAGCAGTTTGGGGGCCCCGTGCCCTCCTTGATTTGCTTCTGACTCCCGCTTCCCTTCCTCTAGTCCCTGATTCACAGACTGCAGCAGTCGCGCCTTTGCACCCACCGCCCTGCCGTATGCCGTGAGTGGCCCCAGATTGATGCCAAAGGAAAACATGCCATTAAAGTAGCTCTGGAAGTCCTTCACCAGCTGGTCTTCCCCGAGAGCCATATCCAACCCAATGATAGCATCGCTGATGACACATAACGTGAACCGCTTCACCTCCTCTGAAAATTTCATCGATGGCTGTTTGGCCCACTTGCAAAAGAAGTCCATTGCTACTGCCTGCGGAGTTGATCGCTGGATCAATGGCTTGTGAATCAACGGATCAATCCATGGAGAACTGCTCATGACTTTCCATGCTCCAAGGGAATATGTTGCAGTCGATCAATCTGCATGGAATGAAATGCCTGTGGTGCGCAGGTCAGCGTGGTCCCAGTAGTGGCCCACCCCAAACTGCCATTGTCCCTCAAAATGCTGCACACATCTTTGCCATCTTGCCATCCACACCAGAACAGGTTGTGTGCCACTGTTCTGAGCCAGTGTCTGAATCTGGCCACAATTCCACAAACTGCAAATCCATCACTTAAATGTGCTCATGCACCCAAAGTGTGCTCATGTCCCTGTGCTCATGCATAGGGGACTTGCATGAGTTGCTTTCATCTCAAGAACAACAGAATCAATGCAACCTGTGCATTGGTCACCAGATGGCATTCCACGCTCACAAGGTTCTGCATCGATTGCTTTGCCAACATGTGCCCATTTGCCTCACGTTGGGCTGTGCAGAGCATTTAGTGTCCTAACAATGCGCCATCTGCAGCATGGAGACATCTTATTGAGCCAAGTGGGTGACATGTGCTTGCTACACAAGTGTATCCATCTATGTTTCATCAACCAGGCTTACTGCCAGCCCATCAAGTTCTTGATGACTTCCAAAGAGCAAGAAACGCAAATAAAACATTTGAAAATCTCGAAGTAACTGAAGGCACCTTGTTTCTGCCTTCTCCCGCTTGCCAAAACAAGATCATCCACTTGCTGGTGAGACCAGATGTTTGGCAAAAACGACAGACAAAATCAATGGGGCTACACCTCAAGCCAAATGCACCTCCTTGACAGCATGTCTTGTTGCTGGACATTCAGCTCTGTGCTGCACACTTTCTCGTTGCACTCAGAGATTCTACAACATCTTTCACAGAACGCCATACAGAATGCCATAAATATCTTCACTCGCAAGCATGTCTTTTTGTGACATGATTTCTAGCTGCCATTACTTCCACAGTTGTGGCTTTTGATACATATTGATGCCAGGGACGAGAGAGCTGTGTACTGCCAGGATGAAAACCCAGGTGAGCCACGAATGGAACCTCACGATACTGCACAGTGTGGCCATGGCCTGTCAACAATTGGCCTCAGAAATGGTGCCAATTCGTTCCAGCCAATGATAACGAACTTGCATCAAAATTGACTGCACTGTAGTGCCTGATCCCGTGCGCACATCCGACATGTGCAGGCTGAGGACAGCTACATTGAAGCTCAGGGAGGCAAACCGCAACGCATCCACGGAAGCTACCCATTCCAACCAAAAGATCCATCCAAATCAGCAAGCGCAATTCGAACCAAGTTCGATGCCACCGCAGCGGCCGACGTCCACTTGAACATCCGCCCCCCTGACTGGCTGTCTTCTTGTCTTTGTGTTGCTTGCGTTGCGTGCTCATCATTTTGCACCGGAGGCCCTAAATCATCTCTTAACAGCACGCAAAGGGGTCTCACATGCAGTTGCTAGGGAGGGTGTGTCCTTTTGTATGACCTGTTTCTTTCTCTCTTTGTAATAAACCTCACCAACCTGAATGTCCGGGATGTGCGTGCTGAGCGCATCCGTGGTGAAGCTGGGGTAGGTGAGCCTCCGCACCCGCGCATGCTCGGCCCCGTCCAGCACCCCCAGGCTGCTGGGCCCCATCAGGAATCGCTGCGCCTTGCTCACCACCATCTCCAGCAGGTCCGCCTCCTCCTGCAGCACCCGCCTCAGGTTGTCCTCCCCAGAGATGAACACGAAGTTCAGCCCAAAAAATTTCGATCGAAAGACGGGCCCCAGCTCGTCCACCAGTCTCACGGTGTACTGCGTGGACCCGGTCGCGAATTTGAAGAAGTCCCCGACCAGCGGGGCGCCTTTGGACATGGGCGGCAGCGGCAAGCTTTGCAGATCCTCCCCAGCGGATGCAGATTCCTGGGAACGTTCATTGGCCACTTGTATGGGGAGGGGCCCCCATCGCGAGACAGCATTTTTATTGGAATGCCTTAGCGGCGATTGAAGATGGGAACAACTGCACTGGCGGCCAAGGGGGGCGGCTGTGGAGATCGCCGTGGACGCCTTGCAACCGGCCGGTGGGTTCATCCTCGCCGTGCGGGAGGGGGGCTGGCGGGTGTGGGGGCCGCCTTGTGGGATTTGGTTCGTCGTCTGCTGACGGGTGTTGTTGGTGGCCTGTGGGACGGTCGCACGCAGGATGATGGCATGTAGAATGACAACATCCTGGATGACGGCAAGCAGAATCATGACAGGATACGGAACGATGGCATGCAGAGCCATGCTAATCTTCTCTGTCGTTCCAATTTCAATGGCTGTTCCCATGGGAAGCAAGGTTGGCTTTCCTTGGGCAACATCAAATAACCGTAAATGCACTGGAGTTTATATTACATTGCATCCGTATTCTCAAGGCAGATTGAGCAAAAGTTTCCACAGTCCTTGACAGCATTCTTCAGCATTCCAAAGCAAGGGACTCGAGTGATGAGCATCACTTCGGTTTTATGCAGTGCACTTGTACCACAGAACGATGTAGTAGCATGACGTCATCCCGATCACTCAATGCTTTGCTGCGTGAAGGTGATCAGCAACCCGTCTTTTAGTTCTCTAGGCTGCGGTTCGTGCTCTGTATACGGATCGTGGATAGATGCGTCAAAATGTCCGGCCAGTGTGGCCAAAAATATCTTGGCCTCCAGAACGGATAGATTGCGGCCCAGGCACACATGGGGCCCCAGACCAAAGGGCACCCAAGACCCTGGCTTCCGACCCTCCTCGGTGAGATGCCTGTCAGGATTGAAGACGTCATGCTCCTCCGGCCACCTGCTGTCCCCGTGGTGTGCGACGTGGGCGATCTGAGGCATTCAAATTGCATGCATTTCGCGCTCAATTTCTCAACAAAATCCAATTTAGGGCGGACATTTTTGGGATTCGGACGCTGGTCCAAAACACTGATGGCACTTTCGTGCAGCAAATCAAGGCATGGAATGGACAAATGCGGCAATGCGGCATGCAAGCATTGGCCCAGTTGCGTGTAGCACTTTTACGTATGTTGTTCGATTACAGTCCAATCTGCTCAAGTAAATGGCCACCACTGTAATCGAGAGAAAGCCGTAGAGAAAGGAAAGGTCAATGTGCTCAGCAGAAGTCACATTGAACCGCATGACATACGGTTACATTTAGCGGTCATGCAGCTGCTGAATGATCAGGGCAAACGTATGCACGCTCAGCTTCTCTCCAGTGCACACGAATTGATGCATTTACAGCTGAGATGTCCTCCATCTCGCTGTTTTACAATACCGCTCATCAGAACCGTCCAGAATGAGCAACAATGACGTCAATTGCAGAGCACTCTACGGGCAGCACGGACGGCTGTGACTGGGCTGTGAACTGGTCAAGGAAAAGGGCGAAAACTAGTCAGCTGGAGCCGCATGCTGACGGGATACAATACAGTTTGACGGTGATGGAATTTGGGTGTACAGAATTGGGTTTAGTATGCGATTATGGTAAATTGTCCAGTACTATTAGCCGGGGAAAAGAGGCACGGTGTGTGCAGGGCGTGTGGTGAGGGACCTTGAGTGAGAGGTTGGCCGGTTTGTAAGGGCCTTTTGAGCGACTTTCGTAGGGAAAAACGGCCAATTCCTGACCCGTTTTGAGGAGACCATGAACCGTAGGGGGTGTCCTTGAATGGACCTGAACTTTTGCAAAAGGTCCTAGGACCTTGACAGGACAGGTACTGGCAGGGTATAGGGGTCCAATGAGGCGTGATGGGACGTTGGGTGCGGCTGCTAACAGTACTTTGTGGTTTTGCACCCGTACGGGAGACCACCCTTTTGACATTTCGTGTAATGTACCGTATGTCGGACGTGACGGCGCCCCCCTGCATCTGGTCTGCGCGGGTTGTGCCTGCGCCCCGCCTATGCCCGCTGTGCCCGGTTTGCTCGGCGCGCCTCAACACCCCAGCCTCCCCGACCGTGCAGGGACCGTCGGAAGCCCTCCCTCGCCATGGCCGAAGCATCCCCACGTTCCGCAGGCGGGTCGAACGTGCTCGCATTCGGTGTGGGCGGACTCTCCGGTTCCGCCATGCTCCATGGCGGAGCGGTGCTTTCTCTCCCTCCGGGGATATTTGTGGATCCGTGCACGCAGGGACGAAGGGGCCCGGGCGAGCCTTTGGTTGGCCTAGACGAAGCGGGCAAAGTGGTGCTCGCGTGCCGCAATGGGCTCGGTGGGGCGGAGGCGTGGGCCATGGCCTCCGGCCCCGGAACGCCCCTCTTTTGGATCCACTCCGCTTTTGATGCCACGACTCGGTGGCGAGTAAGGCACCGGAACGGCCAGCTGTTTGCCGTCCGAGCCTACTGGGTTGCGGCGATCCCCAACGTTTGGTTGGGCGATCGGCTCCGGCGGAGCGTCTTCGCCGCGAATTGGCGCGGCGAGGGCGTTTGGGGCATCTCCGAGCGAGATGCATGGATGGCCGCCGAGCGCGACGGCCCGAACAGCCCGCCCGCGCCGTTCGCGTGGGCCGGAGAGGGGTGCGTGGGTGGCCTCGCCGAGGGAGAAGGGGGGCTGCCGGTGGGGATGGTGGAGCGCGCTACCCGGGTGTACTGGAGGGTGGTCGCCGCGTCGCATTGGAAATGTTACGTAATGACTGAGTGGGAGGTGGAGCTGCCAGGCCCGGAAGGAAGCTGGATGATGCAGGGTATTCAATTGAGGGCACGCATGCCGTACATGGGGGAAAGGGAGGTAGAATGGGTTAGGCACCCAGGGGACAATACCCACTACGGGACTGTGGGGTGTACATGGGATGAAAAATGCATTAGGTGTATTTTTTTGTTTGGATAGGGGGATTCCCCCTAATTTGGTTTTTCAGGAACCTACAGCACTTAGTTCATTGCAGCGTGAGTGGGAAGAGAATGTACATCAGTACATCTTCATGGGAGTACTGCCAAGGGGCGCTGACGGGTGTTGAGTAGTGTTGTAGTGTTCATAGGTGACTTTTTTGATTGTATTGTGTGACCCTTTGGAAAGGGTCAACGTGGAGAAGGTCAATGGGAAGTTCTGAGAGGTACAAAGAGTATTGTGGCCTTTTTCTTGATGTGTCTGTTTGATTATCCAAGGGTCGCTGAAGTGTATTGCTGTTGGAGCTTTTAGGGGTATTTAGGTGGCGGAGGTTGGGTTGTGAGTGCCTCTCCCTCTCTCTCTCCAACCCCAACCCGTCAGTTCTTGATTCTAGCGGTCTGAACGGTGGGTATTCGGTTGCGAACTGTCGTGCTGTGGGTTGTTGAGGTCGAACGTGGTCGAAGGGGAGCAGCTTTGTAACGAACACCTTCGTTTCCGTGTGTCTTTGTCTCTTGACCCTCCGGATCGATTGCCTTTGGGTTGTGCACAGCTGCACATACCCACGGCTCGTCGCCAAGCTCGTTTCCTGCCTCGTTGACCGGCTGACCCGCGTGCGCTCACGTTGGGCGCTGACTTCGTCGACTCAACGACTCGTCTTCATCGTCCGCTGCTTGGCGAGTGAGTGGAGCGCAGCGCTGGACCGCAGGGAACGAGCATCGATGACATCGGTTTGCGACATTTGAAGAATGGTCAGTACGCTCGTCATACTGAGCTACTGAGCGAGGTGTGGAGCGTCGTTTCGCAGTTTGAGCGTGTATTTGCATGCCTCTCGTCGAGCTGATCAGCAGTTGCATGTTTCTCGTTGTATGTGAGCGGTTAAGGTGAACTTGAACACGAAGTTCAGCTCTGGGGTTGCGCCTCGCTTCGGCAGCGCTCGACAACACCCCAAGTGTCCTGTTGGGCTTGAATTTACTTGCTGTGATGATTCTCGTTGTCCTGTGAGTGTTTATGAGCTAAGTTGGTAAAAGTGCAGGAGCGGAATGCTCAGAAATTCTGGGAGATTGACAGGGCTGTAATAGTGGCTGTGTCATTAGTGACTATCGTTGAGCGTATATGGCTGGACGTTGAGTCATATTGCTGTTCCTAAGTGTAGACTCCCCCTTGGCGGTGCTTGTCAGCTGTTTGTAACATCATGGCACTCGACCAATGTGGCTTCGTCCACGAGCAAAAGACAGGAACCAGTACACGCTTAAGATTACTGGGACTGCTCATTGTTTCTGTCACCGTGTTAAGTCGTGTTTTCAGCACACTAGGAACAAAATGGCCAAATAGAACTTTTGCGAGCATACATAAAACACATTTCATCAAAGTCCTGCACGCCAAGAACACAAAAATAACACAAACTAGTAAACTTTCTACACGCTTGAACACGTGCTATTTGGCCCCTTTTTCCTAGCGGTACATACATGTGGAGGGAGCGCGGATGAAGATACCACGAATGGTCAGTGAGATCAAGAGAACAAACCTTCAATGCGTAAAGCAGGCTCCCACCAACGCAAAGAAGGGCAAGAATAATTGCGTGGTGCCAATCAAATTCAATAAACTTGTTCCATCAATTCGATTGCAAGATGGCTGCAGCGGCCTGTCTATCCCTACCGTTGGAAAGGCCGTCCCCCCGGCGGGCACCGGGAATCCCTTGAACTCAAAGTCGTTCCACACTTTGCGCAGTAACCGGCCCACAACGGGGCTCACCCTCAGGGCCTCCTTGACGCAGGCCCCCGCATACGGCATGGCCTCCAGGGCCTCAGGTCCATGCCGGGGCCGAGGGCGGCCACCACGGCGACCTGCTCCTCCTGCAGCCTTTCCGTTATTTGTGGATTACGGCCGAGATCGAGCACGAGGTGGATGAGAGTGCAGGCGGTGGTGACGCAGCCCGCTAGCAGCAGGAGGACGACCTGGTCGCGGATTTCGACCTCCGTCAGCCTTTCCCCTGGCAAGGAGCGTTTAGGCATATGCCTCAGAATTGGAGTTGTAAACTACGGCAATTGAAATCCGTACCTCGCTCTGGTGGAATATTGATCTGTGTCCCTATCGTATCTGCCCGTATTTACAGTATGCGATCCGTGCTTTTTAAGATTGTGAGTTCCTGTGTGGTTCTTCAGCGCCACGACTGTGAAGTGGACAAGTTATCGAAGCCTGATTGAGGGCCGTAAAATTGGGCTTCAATGTCGTATCTGATTATCTTGTCCACTATTATTTTGTCCACTTTAAGGTGCGCAACAACGATAGTGCGCTGTGCCCATTGGCAAATGCAATATCAACTGTGACCTTCCGCTGGCGGAAGGAGGTGGCTGGGGTTCCACATAGGATGCCATTCCGCCGTCCTTCCTTTGACGTCTTTAGACACAAGCGCCATCTGTGTTGTCTGGTGAACGCCATGTCTCGCAAGTTTGGCCCATAGACACTTCCATCACGACCACTACAAACACGACGTGATCGTGGCTCACACGGCATCACCAATCATGACCCTCGCGATCATTATGGTCCACATGACAGATACCACCACTGGAATTACGCGCCACTGGCGCCGTGAAATTGCTTGGGCCACGTCGCTGAACATCCGTGTCACATCATGTCGAGGCGCAAGGGCACGGCTTTGTCTTGTCGAGGCCAACTTCAAACCAATCAATCTAGCTGGTATCCGCGTCTCACAACCCACCCATCTCCCAATCTCCTCATCTTCTCCAGCAACTTCAGGTCTTTTGTCCCTCCCCCACTGGCCTCCGCCGCTCTCTCCCCTTCCTCCAGTCCCTTGTCTGCCGACTCCAGCAGCCACGCCTCGCCGAGCACCACCCTGCCGTACTTTGCGAATCGCCCCAAATTGGCGCCCAACGAAAATATGCCGTGGATGTAGTCGGTGAAGTCCGCGATGAGCTGGGCCTCCACTGACGCCAGGTCCATCCCGAGGATGGCGTCGCTGATGTCTCGAAATGCGAACCGCCTTGCCTCGTACGTAAATTTTGCGGAAAGCTGTTAGGCCCGCTCTATGCAGGAATTCACATTTTCGATTCATATATCTAACTATGCTTTGTTAAATTATTTCAGATTCAATTCACTGATTGAAGCAGCTCGTGCTCAGCTGGAATGTGTTTTTTCCGTCTGATGTTCATACGCGTAGTATCTAAGCTAGAATGTGCTGTGTTTTGCTCAGTACCATCGTACCTCCAGACTGGTCCACTGACCATTCCCTTCAAGCCAACCTGTGCATGAAGCATGTTGCCATAGAGAGGGTTTTGCAGCGATCGCTTCTTGCTAAAGTTGGCATGATCGTGCGAGACAGGAAGTGCGCCGCCTTGTCTGAGCCCCTCGTGAGCTGCCGTTCGTCTGGAGAACAATTTCTATTGCTGCATATCTTGTTTCACTTCGCACCAAATCTTTGGCACAACCCAGAACCACAGAGTGGTTCGACCTCAGTGCCGAGTCATTCCTGTATGAACCCCTACCCTGCTGAGCAGTGGTTGCGGGCCTAGGCGCTTTGTTTCAGCCAGCGCTTCCCTGAACGACTGATAGAGCTCC
This sequence comes from Ostreobium quekettii, assembly GCA_905146915.1. Lineage (NCBI taxonomy): Eukaryota > Viridiplantae > Chlorophyta > Ulvophyceae > Bryopsidales > Ostreobiaceae > Ostreobium > Ostreobium quekettii. The sequence goes on from CAJHUC010002719.1 coordinate 14,527, forward strand.
CGTGGGTCTCCGATCCCCGCCTACACCCCTGTTTAGGTAACAACCATATAGCCAAGCCTGACTTCGTGGGCTTTCTAGCCTGGTTTGGTGCCCGCAAGATGGGCCAAGGCCAGACCATCACTGCTGCCCTTGGGACAAAATCCGGCTATTTCTAGGAGTGCACGATCTGGGCTCCTTGGGTCGTATATACGCCATATATGGCAATTCGACTACACGGTGGGCTTCATGGATCTGGTCGCCCGCCCGAGCCTCCCTCCTTCGATGCCCGACCTCCTTCTGCACTACGCGTACACCTCGGTCGCCACAACTGAGCGACAAATCTATCAGCTACGACTTCACCAGGTGCGCGCCAAGCATCATGGCACCGGCCTTGACGGATCCTGGCGAGCGTTGCAAGCCCAGATCCACCTCAGCGAGCCCGATGGCGGTTTCGCCACCAAGACGATCGACGGGACGCTTGGTGTCAAGCGTCCGCAATGGACACACCCGCAAGGATCTCCCGAAGCAAATGGGTTAGGTTCGCAGCCAAGGCGGCCGTGGCCAGCTGCACAGGGATGTCGGGGGGTTGAGATTCCACCCCCCATTCGAGTGGCCAGCCAGGGAAGAAGGGCAAGCGGCGGGGACAGCATCAAGTGGCGCGTCCACCTCTGGACGCATAAGGGACTTCCCTTATAACTACACTCCTGGATGGCTTTCGGCATGGCGCAGGATTGGAGCGCCATCACGCGGCCTCCACTGCATCCATTCGGGCATACCGTTCGTATGGAGGCCGCAGGGCCCACCCCCCGCCATTCGACCTGGTGAGTACCCGGTCCGTTCAGCGAACAAACGAATAGGATGGGAGGCCCTCCTTGAGGACTACTTGAATATGGAGGCGATTCAAAGTAGATTCCAATCCTGATTGCCGAGCTTCCCATAACTTTTGGGTTGGAAAAAAGTGGGAGAATGGGATTATGAAATACCGGTTTTGTGTAGATTTACGCTGGAATATTTACCATCACCGCAAGATAAGATTGGGGTATGAGAAATTGCGGAATTTCAGCATTCACTGAAAAAAGATTTTAGTGGGATTCGATAACAAGGATGCATATAATCGTTTGAGGATGCGTGCCACTGATGAATGCTTTTTGCAATTCTATACGGGCAAAAAGTTTTTGCTTACCGGGCCGTTCCCTTTGGTCTCTTTCTGTCCCCATGCTTTTTTACATTTCGTTTTGGTGGTCACTCGATTTCTCATCTTATATATAATCTTATTTATCATCTTGTGCCAAAGCGGTGCGGGGATTTTGTTTCGGATGACTTATGGAGAATGATTGGATTCAGGAGTATTACTTGCATTACACAATCGATGACCACGCAATTCTGTTGGCCTACCTCAACGATTTTCTTGCAGCGATGCATGATCCAGCAAAATTGTGAGAATGGCTACACTTGGTTTGGAAGATTTTTCAAGCTTTGAGAATTTGCTTTAAGGACAAGAAATGTCAATGGATATTGTCCAGGTCAAGCGGCATCTGGGGTTGGTCATAGACACCCGTGCGTGTCATTTTTATATACCACCTAACAAGTCGGCATTACTTGCAAAACGGGCTAGAATTTTTGTTGTGCACCACCGCCACCCAACCCCAAGGGGCAGTGCCCGCAGGGCATGTCTAGGATCACCGGATGCGGGGAGCGAGCCAACTGGAACAAGTTCATTACAATCAGATAGAACATTTGCTAAGTACAATCAAATTGAGATTTAGGCAATAAATACACCCCCAGTCCCAGAACTCTAAGACATTTCCAAGGCATCTAGAAAAAGCTAGTATCTTAGAGAATGTATCCACATTCTCAGGAATTAAAGAGAAAAAGAGACCTACCCCAATTTTATAGTTTCGGTCCCAACAACAATACGTTGTGATCCACAAACTACAAAAAAAACTTATATTCAGCTAAATCACAACAATTTTCCAGGAAAGACGATGGGTGGTGGCCCGTGATCCGGCCCGTTTCCATTGGCAGGCCATGTTGCTCTACTTGGCCTTTCCACTAGCCCACTTTTTTCTTCAGAGTCTCTATGCAGTTCTATGCAACAAACAATCTTGGTAGGACCACCTTCGATTGTCACCGCAGGCGTGTTTAGATCTGGAATCCTGGATCAATATCCAACATTGCGGGGGACGCCCCCTTAATCCTGATGTAGTGCCTTCTGCGGGTACACTCACTACAGATGTTTCGTAGAGGGGATGGGGGGGCTACTTTCACTCCTCCCCATTCCGATCGGCCATGGCTGGCCTTGGGATTTTCGACCGATCATCGATGCACATTAATGTGAGTGAATTGTAGGCGGTGGCCTTGGCAATTCGGGCCTTTTTCCTGTTCTATTACCACTCAATACCCATCCGGCTGCGTATGCTAGTGGATTTGCAAGCCGCTCTTTTTCATATATGTAGCATAGCGACAGGGTCAGATCAGCTTCGACGGTCGCTCTGCCAACTGCAGCGGATCTGTTCAGCCCGGGCCTTGTTGTTTGATCCAGAGCACATCCCATCAAATCTCAGTACAATCCCCAATCAATTATTGAGTGCCAAGTGTTGGAGGATTGTCAGCTACATCCTTTCCTCTTCCACGTGATTACACGCCAGTTTGGAGCCTGCACAGTGGAACGGTTCTCCTCCCTACAGAACTCCCGCTGCTCCGCCTTCAACTCTAGGCATTACAAGACCCACACTTCGGGGGTGGGTGCCTTTTTGTAGAACTGGAGTGGTGATACCAATTGGGTCAACCCGCCCTAGTCATTGCTCCCATGACTCGCAGCGTTCCTGATGGCCCACAGGGAGGTGGATGCAGTCGTCTTGGCTCTAGGCTGGCCGACGACTGTGTCGTTCTTGCAGCTCCGGCAGATCTCCTTGGGGGAGACGTGGATTCCCTGTAGGCCGAGCACGTACGTGCCAGGGGACTCGTCGATCCCAGCCAAGCTTGCTCCCCCTCAGTGGAATCTGCAGGCATTCCACATTTAGCCAAAAATTCAAGCAATGAATCGGGGGCGGTGACGCTCTCCTCCCGCCTTGGATCTCTTGTGGCTGATCTGCTGCCAGTGTAAGTCTTGCCTGACGACCAACCCCTTTTTGGCTGCGACATGTATAGCCTTTCTTCTTTGGATTGGACTTGGATGCAAACTGAATTCCTCTCCTTCTGCACGGAGTCTATCTGGAAATCGATGCACACAGAGTTCTCTAAATTCGCATCCTTTTGTGAGGCGAACGACCTAGTGGCGCTTCCCGCTCGACCTTTATCAATCTACTGTTATATCTGCTACTTGTGAGAGGAGGGGCCTGTGGAGGTCCGCAGTCTACCCCAATATATGGCCGCCGTCTTGATGGTGCACCAGTCGATGGGCCACCTCGAGTTCTCCATCACCCCGCGGATCGACAATGCGTGGCACCGACGAGCACCAGAACCGCCCCATTCTCATCGACCGTTTCCTAAGGAGGTGATGCGGAGAATTCTGCAAGTGGGATTGTCTATTTGAGAGCTGCCCCTGCTGCATGCGGCCTGCTCTATGACTTTGGATTTCATTTTTTCAACAGAGAACAGAGCGGACACCTCATTCTACTCAAGTATCTTTCCCCAGAGAATGAGCTCCTCATTTTTAGAGAACTATGGACAAAATTAACGACCGCCACAAAACTGTGCGTGCGGTGTTGCTTTTGGCCATCGTGCGGCGCGCCAGTGGTGGAGGATCTATTCTCGCGAAGGTCAACTGCACAGGGCAAAGCGTGGGTGGGCACGGGGAGCTCTCCACATCAATTTTATACCCTACCTGGTGAGAAAGATCCCTCCTCGCTGACCATCTCGTGCTGGTTCCCTTCCCTCCTGAGCTCCCTTCCCTCGCTGCCATCAGACGCCTTTGACCACCACGGCCTTTGCACGGGCGGCGCCAACGCCTGATACTCATTTTGGAGATGGCGGAGGGGCCAATGCGGGCAAAGTAGAGTGGCGCTGCAATGTAATGTGGAAGTACATCGACGTGCATAAGCTGCTAATCGAGTGGGACTAGCGGCTGTTTGGTTGGATGACTATTAGTGTGCAGGACCTGCAAGCGTAGTATGGGCACATTTTCTGCCCGAGAGAGGGATCTTCAGCCTGAGTGTGTCCAAGGAATGGCCACGCCTTCGCTCCGGAGGAGTTGCGCTACGTCCCAGTGTGAAGGGGCACATTTCAATTGGGTCGCCAACCGGGTGGTGTATTTGGAAGGTGATGGACACCAGTACATTTGTGAGTGTAACCTCTTGTCATGTAGGGAACACAGTGGGGTTGAAGGAGACCGGTAAGGCAGAGACGCTTTTACACGTAAAAATGCAAGAATACTAAATGGGCTAATTTTTGTGGCTGCATTTATGGCTCGTTAGGACACCCACGTTACATGATGAACTCACATACAATGTTCAGTCTTCTGCCCCCTAGGGTGGACCGAGGCCTCGCCCACCTGCAGCGTAACGTCCACCTTGCCTATACAAGAGCAATACGTCGTTGAACAAAAAATCGCTTTCTGCCCACTCCACCTTGTCTGGCTGCCACTCCCCAAACTCCTTGAGTCTTGATGTAGTGTCTTTAAGTACATTGAGTCAAATTCACGTATTTCACGCGAATTTACATGCAAAAACGTAGATACCATTTTCGCGTGTAAATATATGCAAATGCTCAGTGTTTACGCTGAAACGACCAAGCATTCTTCCACGACGCACTTGTGGGCATTCACCCTAGTAGGAAAGGCACACAATGCACTCCTGGTTCAGGGGTGCTTCCAGGAAGCTCCAAAGAGCACCACAGCTTGTGCTGCCGGCAAGGGAGGCGTTACCATGTTCGCCATGGGGGCCCCACTGCCGGATATGAAGCAGATGCCCATCAATTTTCACGCAGGCAACGCCATCCGCAGGCTGCCAATGCGTTTGTTGACCTCAGTTGCAACGGAGATTGGTTAAACCAATTGGTTCGACGATGTCTGAGAGATGCAGCGGATATTGATTATATCAATTAGTTCGACTGTCACAAATTGATTGAATCAATTGATTCGACAATTGACAAGGCTTTTTCTGCAAGGGCGCTTTTGTTCATGGCGTTTTGTAGTTTCGCACAGCCACTAGTGCCACATCAATTTTCAGCTACTCGTGTCCATATTTTTCCATGTCACATCAGCTCCTTGCCATCAGATTGAAATATAACCAAATGTCAATGGAATAGCATCTCCAGCGATAAGACTCCCGACACACTGAGGAGCACTGTGGTTGCTCAGCGTCACCCTAGGGCAACCAAAAACGTGAACGGTTAATGGCGGTCCTCAATTCCCAACATCCTCGAAATGTGGCCACTACACAGAATGGCGTTCAGTATCAGTCGAGATGCCTGATGCTTTTGTCAAACACAAAACATTGTTTTGGGAGATTTCCCGAATAGCGACTTTTTAAAGGGGTGCGAGGCTCAGCACCAGGTGGCTCTTGCTTGTATTTACTCCTTCTTTTGAAAACAGTACGAGCAAATTTGGTGGCAACAGGGCAATAACTGAGTGGTGGTGAATGTTGAATACCAACCTGCCAAATGTTTTGGCCAAAATAGCAACTTCCAATTTCTTTATATCCACTTACATCGGCTCTGGGCGGATGCCCATTTTAGCCATCCACGGACGCCATTAGAGTCCCTCCGGGCGATTGTATTGTTTCCCACGGACAGGCCTGCCTAGGCTTGGTTTTGCCGCTTACATTTTCCGTCGGCGTTTTTACACATGGAAACGTAAGCACAGAGACGGGGCTAATCTTACAGTTTTTATATCGTTTTGCAGCTCGTTGGGACAACTGGACCGCATGATGAAGTGACGTACGATGATCAGTCCTCCGTCTCATCGACCACCCGCAAAAACAGCGTCCACCTCGCCCTCGACAAGGCCAAGGACATCGCCAAACAAAAATTTGTTTCTACCCACTCTATTGTATCTGGCTGCCATTCTCTGAACTCCCTAAGTTTGTAGCGCTGTCTCTGTGTACACGGGGCTGTGTTTACGTCTGCATTTTACGTATCTTTACTCCTATTTACATGCAAAACATGAAAATTATTTGTACGCGCAGAAACGTAAACTCGAACGGCTTTTACAGCGTGAAGACCGAGTCTGCCAATAAAGGCCGCAAGTTTTGGGAACTCGAGGCAACGATGGGCTCCCAACTTCCAGGCCCTTGTTGCATGGCCATCGTTCTGCATGCCATTACTCTCCGTACCATCATCATCCAGCATGCCACCATCCACCATGCCATTGTTGTAATTGGAACTGAGTGAGTACATCTGAACGCATAAAAAGATGATGATACATTAGAAATTGCATCAAGGACACAGGTGAACGAACTGGATAAAAGGGGCAGAACTCCTGTTGTCCCTTTGATTGGCTGTAAACCGGTTGCCGTGGAGTCGAGCCTGCGGTCCCCGTCCAGGGGTCGCCACCCCTCGAGCCTGCATGCCTTTGTCACCACCATCCTTAAGCCATCATCCTGCACGCGACCGTTGATCGGCTGGGTCCAGAGCAGGGCACAACCACCGCCAACGCCCGTCAGCAGATGACCGACCGGAATTCCACACAGCGCACTCCAGAGACCCGCCTGCACCCATCCCGCACCGACAAAGATGAACACGCCGGTCGGTTGCAAGGTGTACACGGCGACCTCCACAGCCGTCCACCTTGGCCGCCACTGCAGTCCTTCCCCGCTTCAATTATCGCTAAGAAATGCCAATGAAAATGCTGCCTCGCGCAGGGGGGTCCCTCCCCATGAAAGTGGTCAACAATCGCCGTCGGGAATCTCAATCGGGTAAGGAGAATCTGGAAAGCCTGCCGCTGCTGCCGATGTCCAAAGGCCCCCCGCTGATACGGGACTTCTTCAAATTCGCGACTAGGTCCGCGCAGTACACCGTCGGCCTCGTGGACGAGCCTGGGGTCTTTCTTTCGATCGAAGTTCTTTGGGCTGACCTTCGTGTTCATCTCCGGGGAGGACAACCTGAGGCGGGTGCTGCAGGACGAGAGGGATTTGTGGAAGGTGGTGACCACCAAGGCTCAGTTGTTCTTGCAGGGGAGCAGCAGCCTCAGTGTGCTGGACGGGCAACCGCACGCGCGGGTGAGGAGGCTCACCGCGCCCAGCTTCAGCATGACCGCGCTTGGAACCCACATCTCGGACGTACAGGTGGACATGCGCGGATCCGATGCCGATTGATTTGAAGCTGGACATCTGAATTATGCTCTATTTGGATGGGACCTCATATCCAAAACTCCCCCACGCAGTCATTTCGCATCGGAGACTGTATATTATTTTTCCACAGCATTGAAAAGAGTCTCATGTACATTTTCTCAGGAGGGGTTGCCCTTTGTATGGCATGCTTCTTTCTCCATTGTAACAAATCTTACCCCCACGCAATGCGACACCCCAACATTGCCATCCAATGCCTCGACGTTGGGCGCCAATTCTGGAGACCTAGCTAACAATCTAGATTGTTCTGCTGTGTCCGCGTCCGCCTACTATAAGTTAGAACCTCTAATGAATTCATTAGAAGCCATTTGTGGATTCTGTTGGCAGTCACCAGTGCTTCGGCGCATCTATCTTGTTGCGGACATCCATGTGCAGGGCGGTCATGAATGCAATGGAAAAATCAATGCCATAAACGACGGGCATGTCTTAAACGTGGGACATCTTCCCTGAGTGAGTGTAGTTCAGGGAATCTTTTCCATTCTGTGAGAGATGTTCACAAGTTTTTAAGTGCAACAGTACTGTTCCTGCTACAGCTTGCTGCACAAGGTAGCATGCCTATGAATATAACAATAAAATATATATGCAGGAGAGACCGAATGAGCAGAAGCGCCACCAGGTCCAGTATTGCCACTCACTTTGTCCAAAGGTTTGCCTTCTTAGGCGCTTGGATGTGGTTGATCGGTTGCATGGGAAGGTGACGGCTGCTATCAACCAGCCACTGCCAGGCTGCCATTTCCGCGACTTGTGTGTTTCTTTCTCTTGGGAATATAGCCACGAATTCCTGCTGGTGGCAGCCTTGTTTGATCCAGGGCGGTCGCACACTATTCAATCTTCTATCTTGTGGGTACAGCCAGCAGACCAGTGGGACTCGCCTTTTACATTTTTCTTGCGTACGAACATCTGCGCATCATCTATTCCCTGGTACCAGATACATGCTCTTCACTCATGAGGGGTGCCCCTGTGTTTGATGTGCCACAGAGGAATAAATGAAATTTGCCAAAATATCAGATGTGGGATCCACAGCCATCCACTGCTGGCCAGGATGCTCAGCCCTTGGTCAAGAGGGTGCCTGACCATGGCTCATCAGATGACAGGCGTCTCTAGTGCTCCCTGAACTGAAGAAAATGGCAAAGAACTTTTGTATCTAAAACTGCGATGAGGTCAATGCTGCCCTGTCCGGATCAAATAGCACTTGTGAAGTGCAGCTCTAGATAATAGTTTCAAATCAACGTAGGTTTGAAACTATTTACTTAAGCTATTCTAGTGCTATTAAGTGCTATTAATATGCAAATATTTTCAGTATACTGCAAGCTGCATGATTTAGTATTGGAGCATGTCGACATCCATTCATGCTGTCAATTTTGGGAATATTCCGTTAAAAGTTGAGAAAACGGTGGCATTTTAAACTGTAATGGGTCCACCAATAGTGTGGAAATGCCAATGTGACCCCAAAACGTTCATTTTCTGCCCAGCGGCCATGCTTCGTTTGAGGGCAGCTACCAAATGAGGAAGTCAAGTGTCACTCCAGGAGCTGTCATGGGGCGGACATCTCCTATGACCTTGAGTGGACCTCAAAGGTTTTTGACGCTGTCGTTTCCGATTCTGGCCTTGCTTTCTACTTTTGGTCCATTCCTGTTAATTAGCAAGTATCCTTCATAACTGCAATTTAATTCTGATGAAATTGCCCCAAGTTTGGGACTGAGGAAGCATATCAAACTAACAGGTAGCTAATGTGTGCATCAATTGTTGTGCGTTGAAGCGGTGGGGAGGGCAACTTGTTGCCATTGCTGGGTGGTAGGTCGTTGGCAGTCGAGGCCAACGCAGACAGAATCATGAGCCCACCGACGGAATCAGGGTTTTCCATCACTACGCAGGCGCTCTTGGTGTATTACTGATGCAGTTTTAAGATTCAGTGTTCTTGAGATAAGGGGAGCATCAGTCCATGAGGTCGTGGACGAGCAAAGTGGCTCACGTTTGCGTTTTGCAGAAGCCAGGGTGTAGGAAAGCAACTGCTGCACATGGCCTGGTGAATGTTGGCGAATGGGCTTATTTGGGAAAGGAGCGGAGGCACTGCGGTTACAGCATCTTTGGACGAGTCGAGTTCGATGTCGGAGTCCGATCATCAGAGCAAGAGACAGTCTTCGAACTCTCGAGATCGGCGTGCAGCATCGGAATGCCCCATCCAACTTCGGACTCCGTGGATGTCCGGCGGTGTTTCAGACCCGGACCGGGGTTGCGAGTTTTGACACCCGCGCTGGGTTCTCATGGGATGGACTGGTGCATTGGGAGCGGTTCCTCTCGTCGACAACCTATGCAGCGCATGGTGGCCTGCTTGGTTTGCCAATTGTGTGGTGTCTTGTTGCCCTTAGGGAACACGCCCTGGTGTTCCGACCTATGCGCTACGTCTCACAGGCTGGGATGGGTCGTGCGTGGAGGGCCATGGGATCCCCCATCACGCGCGTAGCCACGCGCAAGTGCCTCTTTTTGTTAAGAATGTGTGGCTGCGCTTGGTCTTTCCCTGCCCCATGGACTCTGTTCCGTATCGTTGGCGGCTGGAATTTGGCTTGTGGCTTGACTCCGCGCCTCGTGCCTAGGAAGGACAGGGCCTGCTGTGGTGTGCTGGATGGCACTGCGATGGCACTGCGATGGCACTGCGATGGCACTGCGATGGCACTGCGACGGCACTATGATGGCACTGCGACGGCACTGTGATGGCACTGCGATGGCACTGCGATGGCACTGCGACGGCACTGCCATGGCACTGCCATGGCACTGCGATGGCACTGCGACGGCACTGGGATGGCACTGCGATAGCACAGCGATGGCACTGGGATGGCACTGGGATGGCACTGGGATGGCCTCTGGGATGGCACTGCGATGGCACTGGGATGGCACCGGGATGGCACCGGGATGGCACTGCGATAGCACAGCGATGGCACAGCGATAGCACTGTGATGGCACTGCGATGGCACCGGGATGGCACTGCGATAGCACAGCGATGGCACAGCGATAGCACTGTGATGGCACTGCGATGGCACTGGGATGGCACTGCGATGGCACTGGGATGGCACTGGGATGGCACTGCGATGGCACTGGGATGGCACTGGGATGGCACCGGGATGGCACTTGGATGGCACCGGGATGGCACCGGGATGGCTCTGGGATGGCACTGGGATGGCACCGGGATGGCACTTGGATGGCACCGGGATGGCACCGGGATGGCTCTGGGATGGCACTGGGATGGCACCGGGATGGAGGACGCGACGCTTGCGCCTATCCATGGATCGGCCCCGACCGCCTGGACATGCAACCACGAAGAAAATTAGACCTTCGGCCATCTCCCTTTGACGCGCACACACAGATAGCACACATACACCCATAGAGAAAAGCACATGCACCTTGCGTTGCTCTGCAATGCAGCCCACACGCGCACACACACATGCATTCAGTGCCCATTCAACGCAGCACAGGCAATCAGTTGATCACCTGGCCATGAAACGCACCTTCAGGCCATGCAGCGGTTGGGTTCTCCTCAACTGTCCAAAGTGGTGATCAGCCGCTAGGTTAAGGTCAAAGCGTTGCCTTCCGTCTGCAAAGCACGCATCCCGAACGGCCCCGTTACCTGCGCAGCAACGTGTTGCTGCAGGTTGAAGAGCGCGGGGGCAGAAAGGCGGCGCGTGCACGGCTGGCCAAGCTTGAATTTGGCCCTCAATTTGGAAACGGCAGACGATGACAAATCCAGACCTGCGGCAAGCGCGCCCCACAGGCCTCCAAGGCGACACGCCTTAGAGTTGGTGCAAGCAAGAACTGTGCGCTTTGAGCCACGCTGGGGCCCTTGGCCCTGGAGATGTATGCAAATCGCCAACCTCGATTGCGATGCGCATTCGGTGTTGAAAGACAGCAACCAACCACGGGCTCCCGCCATCAAACAAAATTGCATACCCAGGATCCCTGTTTCCAAGGCGACAAACCCCATTCCTTGTGTCCCATCCCATAGCATGCAGGAGCCACCACTCTCTGTGCCACAAGGATCCCCGTCCCAGCGAAGCGAAAACCCTTCTAGCGAGTGCAAAACAGGAAAGCCACTATCTGGCCAAAGCCGCCCTTTGGGACCGTGCCCCTCCACCAATCAGACAAATCTCTTGAATCGCAGTGACAGCCGCTCCACAGAATCGTACACGGGCTTTGCGACAAGGCCGCCATCCCTTGCATTGCTCCGGGCTAGTGGATCCAGGGTTTGTGTTCGTTCCCAGTTACGCTCTCCTAATCGACCGAGCTCAGGCACAATTCAAATTCATAGTGAAGAACCCACCTGCATGAGCTGCCTTGTGCTGGGCGTGCTGTCCACTGCACAATGAGACGGCCGCTTGTCTCCTTCCGCCACACGTGCCAGTTGGCGCTGAGCGGCCCGATCACTCACTGATGCCCGGTTCCAAGATTGTGTGCTTGACAGCGTCAAGGCATGGCGCCTCCGACGATCGAAGAGGGACGGATGCGGTCAATATTGATCGGAGGCGCTCCGACGTCGGACTCCGAGAATTCTGTTACCACATTGAGAGCCCACAAGCACGACATGTGATCAGGCGATCTGATTTGCAGGCGTAGGGGGCTGCCATGGGTCACGCCCCAAATAGACGTTCCCACTTGCCGCCAAACCTCCAGCCAAGCCCAAGGGCCAGATTGAACGGTCCCCTTGTCTGCGCCTAAGTTACAAGGATCACCCGGTTGTCCCTTGGATCCGGCGGTCGGCACTAAATCCGGGTACAGGGGTGACAGAAACCGGTATTTGATGGTCCTGAAATGGTCCAGAAAGGCCGCTCGGCCCAGGCAGGCAGGTGCGCACCCACCAACGTCGTCCTTGGCAGAAACTCATTAACAAGATAGTTGAGTATATAAACGCAAACGTAAAGATCAAGCTCGCGTGGAAGCATTCACCATGGCAGGTGTTGTGAGTTTTGCCCCTTGTAACCAAGAACTGGGCATGCAGCCGTGGGCATAACCACGTAGCAACCAAAAATTGTCGCTTGCGGCTGTCTCCAAGATCAAGGCTGCATACTTTGGGGACAACCAAATAGGGCATATGGGAGCAAACAAGACTTGAACAAGGCGCACGCAGTGAACGTGAGAGTAGATAGGAGAAGGTGAGTATTTTCCCTTGGCACGGACGACTCAGCGGCTTTGAAACTGGACATCTCCTCCTTCCCGCTCTTCCTAGACCACTCGCATGTCCCTGTGCCGCAGCACACCTCATGTGCAAGTTATCAATAGACAATGTAATATGGCAGGAGGCAGTGCCTCATCACTTCTCTGCCCCAATGAATTGCCGCCAATTTGGATGTGCCCCAGACTTGCAAGGTTTTGATCAACTTTGACGCTCGTCTGATCGCTGTTGCTTGATGCACAAGGTCAACAATGTCAGTCGCCTTTATCCGGAAGAAGTGCAATATTCACAAATATTCACAACATATTACATCTCTGGTCCGATTTCGCAAAACCCAGCCCGCCCAAACTGAGAGACACACTAGCAATAGCGGTCAGGCAGGACCCGCTGAAATGCAGGTATTTTACTGAAAGCTCCAATTTCTATTTCCGATGCGAGCATGGCCAGAGAAATCAGGACCAGGCGACCATTAAGTGCCTTCGGGTCGAAAACCTAGCCAGCATAATCAAGCAATTAGGTCATCATCTCAAGTCACAAGACACAAATTTTCCAACGTTTTATAGCCACACCTCCACCCTCAAATCCGGCAGCAGCACCTTTACCCACTCAAATTTACGCGACGAATCTCAATGCGAACATCGCTTGAGTTCCACATGGTGTGCCCGCATGATGCCGTGGCCATCATTTGACGATGTGACGTGTGACGGCGACCGGCATCCCGTCTTTCGGGTCATTTGACGGAGGCAAGCCAAATTCTGGGTACAGATTCTCGATTGATATGTCGAAGTGTCTGGCCAGAGTGGCCAGAAAAATCTTGGACTCCATGATGGCCAGGCTCCTGCCTAGGCACGTGTGGGGCCCCAGACCGAAGGGCATCCACGCTCCTGGCTTGCGACCATCCTCTGTGAGGAACCTGTTGGGGTTGTAGGTATCTTGCTGCCCAGTCCACCTTCCGTCCTCGAACTGGGTGGCGTGGCCGATCTGCGCCGCCATCAAAGTGGCAGTCAATTCACATTCGATGTCATCAGTTTCGTCCGTTTTCTTTCCGCAAAGACTGAGTACCCAGACAAGCGATATACAATGCACTCAACAGTGCTTTGTCCTAGCCATCGACACTAACTAGTTCAGCACAATCACAAAGCGAAACAGCACATTTGCCCAAAACACAGTAACATAAATACCTCCACAAAATACCACAATACAACACAACAAATTACAGCAATACAATGAATCAGTAGTCTAAATGCAAGTTAACACCACCGCACCACGAATTTTAAAACCCCATCACGGACTGAAGGACGCGCCTGCAGAACCAAAAACATAAAAAAAGGGGACCATAGCGGCGATCGGCCAGCCCCACCAGCGGAAAGGCCGTCCACCCGACGGGCACCCTCACGCCCTCCATCTCAAACTCCCTCGCCACCTTGCGCAGCGGAAACAAAACGGGTGGCGTAACTCTCAGGACCTCCTTCACGCACGCCTCCGCATAGGTCATCGCCTCCAAGGCCTCTGGGCCCATGTATGGGCCGTGGGCAGCCATGACGGCCGCCTGCTCCTCCCGCAGCCTCGTCAGTATCTCGGGATTGCGTCCAAGCTGAAGCAAGAGGTGGGTGAGGGTATCCGCGGTGGTGTTGTAGCCCGCGAGCATCAGGAACAGCACGTGGTCGCGTATTTCGTCCTCGGTGAGCCGCTCGCCTGTGGCCGAAACGCACTGGCGTCAAATTGTCAGAATCATGCAGTTTTCGCTCGGCAATTCAACTGCACTAGATATGGTACTTTGCATTGGTACTTTGGATACCTTGGATATTTTGCATACTTTGCATTGGCACGTTGCCGATATTTTACATTGCTAAATAATTTGAGATGGAGAATAAACAAGATAGCAGAAAATGACAACAAACATGAGACAAGACAATTGAAATTAGGACCAGAATCCTGCACCCCGACTTTGCTGCCTTGTCCATTTTCTTAAGTTATCATGCATCGAAACTGATTGCTAATCGTGTCTACTCTCCATGTTCCTTGAGCCATTGCCTTATGCAAAAGGCCCATTGCATTTCTGCCATGATCTCACGTCCACAGAGCATGGAATGCGCCCACATAAATTCAGCAACCTTGGTGCCTGTCTCCTCGAGTCAGAACAGCACAACCTCATTTGGCTCATTCAATTCGCGTATATCCAGTTGGGCGACAGTGGGAGCCCATACCTGTATCTGTGCGCGTTCATTTGGTTTTCCTATTGACTGCCTGGCCACCCAATTAAACCCTATTTTATTAATTAACCCCTATTGTATTGAGTAATCCATAGGCTAACGTTTGCAGCCCACACAATGATCGCATTTTCAATGGGTGGATCGCTTGTGTGAATTCCGCTGCAGCATGTGTCAAAGGCACACAGCAAGGCCCTCATACCTGGAGAATCGATGATAGGCAGTGGAGGAACCAAGCAGCATCTGTTCGTGTTCCGTGCAATCATAAAGCCAAACTGGCGTCAATTTACACCATGTAATGTAAATGTAAAATGTAAATGTAAATGCAATGTACAATGTAATGTAAAGTAAATGTAAAATGTAAATGCGAATGCAGCGGTCAGCGCCACGTGGCGGGTCACTTGTGTCTCAATGGCCGCCAGCTTTGGCGATGGGCAGGTCAATTTTCCACCACCAGCTGAGAGGCTGACCAGCCAATAGTCTTCATCCAGTTGACAAATGGGAAGAAAAACGAAGATTTTAGTTTTGTAAGGACAAGGATTTCATGTGGATGCAGTGAGTGTCGCATCGAATGTACAGTGGATGACTGATATTGTTTACACGCCATGTGTGTGCCATATTGCCGCATACCACTTCAATGAACACACACGCAGATGTATGGCAACAAGGTGTTGCGTTACGTGGACTCCCATCCATGCCAAAATGAACAAAAAATAGGATGGAATGGTGACCATCGTTGCCCTAAACGTGCAAGAGCATTGCCTGGTTGATTCTTAAAAACATTCAACTGGATTGCAGCAGAGGTGTGCAACCCACCCGTCTCTGGATCTTGAAACGTCTGCAGTTTCTCCAACAGTTTGGGTCCCTCGTGCCCTCCTCCATGTCCCCCCAATGCCCTCTTCCCTTCCTCTAGTCCCTGATTAACTGACTGCACCAGCCGCACCTTTGCACCCACCGCTCTGCCATATTTCGTGAGTGGCCCCAGATTGATGCCGAATGAAAACAGGCCATCAAAGTAGCTCTGGAAATCTTTCACTAGCTGGTCTTCCCCAATAGCCACATCCAGCCCAATGATAGCATGGCTGATGACACATAAGGTGAACCGCTTCACCTCCTCTGAAAATTTTATGGATGGCTGTTTGGCCCACTTGGAAAAGAAGTCCATTGCTGCAGCCTGCGAAGCCGATCGCTGGATCAGTGGCTTGTGAAGCAAAAGGATCAATCTGTGGAGCACTGCTCATGGCATTACATGCTCCAAGGGAATATGTTGCAATTGATCAATCTGCATGTTATGACATGCCTCAGGCCCACAGGCCAGCGTGGTCACAGGAATGACCAAACCCCAACTGCTCCAATCCCCTAGCAAGCTCCGCATGTCTCCTGACATTTGCCATTCATGCCAGAAACATTGTATTTTGCTCTTCCATGGCAAGGTGTGAAGGTGTCCACAAATCTACAACGGTGCGGACCCATCGTTAAATGAGCTAATGCTGTCCAAGCAGAGGGGACATTCATCTATACCTTTTATCAGAAGAACAACAGAATCATTACAGCCTGCACATTGGATCACCAGATCGCATTTCACACTCGCAAGTGCATGCATCTGTGTTTGGTCCATGAAGACTTGCTTCCAACAACATCAAATCCTCAGCATCTTCCCAACAGCAAGGAATGCAAAGCAGACAAATGACGATTTTTAGGTACCTGAAAGCGCCCACTGTTGCCTTCCCATCAAGCCCATCCACTTGCCATTGAGAGCAAATCTTTGGGTGACACAACTAATGCAGTTGCTGGAGCTGTGCCTCATATGGACCTCCAAACATAATAGCAAACACATGAACAACATATTGACAAATATATTAACTATCATGGATGTTGAGCATTTCAAGACAATGTTTCCTTGCACCGATTCAACAGCTGTGGCCTTTTCGCAGATGTGGGTGCCTTGGATGGCAGGGTTGTGCACAGCCACGATAAAAGCCCAGGTGAGCCACAAATGGGACGTGATGACCCCACGCTCTGTGGCCACGACTCGTCAAGAAATGGCCTCAGCACTGGCGCCCATTGCTTCCTATCACGTTGATCCAAAGAGAAAACGAGCTTGAACCAAGTTGGACAACACCAAAGTGGTTGCTGCGGACAGGCACCTACGGGATGTTGCGTGGTGGAAGCATCCGCAGTACAGCTGGGCGAGACAAATACCAAGAACATGCCCAAGAGCGACCATCAATGTACCCAACCAAAAGGTCCCCAGGCAACAGAAGCCACAATTCGAATCAAGTCTCATGCCACCGGAGTGCCCGACGCCCACTTCAACATCCGCCCCCTAAGTAAATGTTTCCTTGCCTTATGTGTTGCGTTGCGTGCTCATCATTTTGCACCTGAGGCCCTAAGTCATCTCATAACAGCGTGTAAAGGGGTCTCACATGCAGTTGCTAGAGAGGGGGCGTCCTTTGTATGACCTGTTTCTCTCTTTGTAACAAACCTCACCCACCTGAATGTCCGGGATGTGCGTGCAGAGAGCGTCCAGGGTGAAGCTGGGGTAGGTGAGCCTCCGCACCCGCGCATGCTCGGCCCCGTCCAGCACCCCCAGGCTGCTGGGCCCCATCAGGAACCGCTGCGCCTTGCTCACCACCATCTCCAGCAGGTCCGCCTCCTCCTGCAGCACCCGCCTCAGGTTGTCCTGCCCGGAGATGAACACGCAGTCGAAGCCGAAGAGCTTGCACCGGCAAACGGGGCCCAGCTCGTCCACCAGGCCCAAGGCGAACTGCGTGGGACCGGTCGCGAATTTGAAGAAGTCCCCGATCAGCGGGGGGCCTCTGGACATCGGCGGCAGCGGCAGGCCGTCCAGATCCTCCTCAGCTGATAGATATTCCCGACGGCGTTCATTGGCCACTTGCATGGGGAGGGGCCCCCGTCGAGATGATGCATTTTTATGCGCATGCCTTGGCTGCGGTGGAGACGGAGATGGATTGCAGGGACGGCTGTGGGAGCCGTGGGCGGCTGTGGGGATCGCCGTGGACGCCTTGCAACCGACTGGCAGGTTCATTTTCGCGGGTGGGTGGGACGGCGATGGCTGGGCGGGATTGGGTTGGTCACCCGCTGGTGGATCTTTCAGGCCGCTGGAGGCAGCTGCCCTGTGCCGCGCACAGCGTTGACTGTGGAATGATGTCATCCAACGCCGGTAGCCTGCGAAGCAGGGGGAGGGGAGGGAGGGAGGTCAGGTAAGGGTTGGGGGGAGTCGGTGCAAGCAGTCACCGATTTAGTGCAGAAAGTCACCGATTTGGTGCAGCCAATAATTGTATTGGGGGGGGGGCACGCGCAATGACGGCATGCAGCATGGTGACATGCAGAATGATGGCACGGAGGTAAATAATCAAACCTGTGCATAGTAACATAACGCTGGGCACTTTTCTGCGGAGAAAATTAATAAGAAAATAAGAAAATAAGAAAATAAGAAAATAATAAGAAAATTGATAATGCAACGCTTGGCCTTTTTGTGTGGAGCGACATAGAGAAATAAAACAGCGCTCTGAAAACAAAAATGCGGGGTAAAAAATGCAACGTTAAAATTTCTGATGCGAGAGGGTTGAAAATTTTACGGTGGTGGCATGAAGAGTGTAGAGTGGTGATGCACAGGATGATGGCATGCAGGATGAGGGCATGCAGCACGATGGGCATGTTAATCTTCTCTGCAACGTCCCAACTAACAGCTGTTCCCAAGAGGATCAAATTCGGACTCTCAAGGGTAATATCAAATATGCATGAAAACGTTGGAATTTGGATTAAATTGCATCCGCATTTCAAAGCGAATCAACAGCAAGTATTTACAGTCCTTGACAGCATTCTTCAGCATTCCAAAACAAGTGATTCTGTTGATGAACATCACGTCAGTTTTATAAGCTGCGCTTGCACAACGTCATCCCTATCATTCAATGCTGCGCCGCGTGAAGGTGATCGGCAGCCCGTCTTTCGGCTCTCTAGGCTGTGTTCTGTACTCTGGATAAAGATCGTTGATGGATGCTTCAAAGTATCTGGCCAGCGTGGCCAAAAATATCTTGGCCTCCAGAATAGATAGATTGCGGCCCAGGCACACGTGGGGGCCCAGACCGAAGGGCACCCAAGACCCTGGCTTCCGACCCTCCTCAGTGAGATGTCTGTCAGGATTGAAGACGTCATGCTCCCCCGGCCACCTGCTGTCTCCGTGTTTTGTGACGTGGCCGATCTGAAGCATCATCCAATTTGTGTGCATTTCACATTCGGCTTCATTAAAAAATCCAATTACGGCAAACACTCTTGGGATTCGGATTCGTTGGTCCAACACACTGATGGCACTTTCGTGCAGCAAGTCGAGGCATGGAATGAATAAGTGCAGCAATGCAGCATGCAAGCATTGGCCCAGTTGCGCGTGACACTAGTTTTATTCATGAGTAAAAGAAAGTAACCAATGCACGGTTAAGGTTACTGCAACTGCTCATTGCTTCCGCAACCATGTACACCCGTTTGTTCAGCACGGATGGAAACACCAAGAAAGGCCGGTGGGCTCCAGGAAATTTTCTGCAACGCAAAAGACAGGCTCCCACCAATGCAAACAGCAGCGCGGAGAGTTGCGCACTGCAAGTCAAATTCAATGATTTGACTGCAAGATGGCTGCAGTGGCCTGTCCATCCCTACCAGTGGAAAGGCCGTCCACCCGGCAGGCACCCGGTATCCCTCGATCTCAAAGTCGGTGACCACTTTGCGCGGTGGGCCATGCACCACGACGTTCACCCTCAGGCCCTCCTTGACACATGCCTCCGCGTACGGCATGGCCTCCAGAGCCTCGAGGCTCATGCCGGGGCCGTGGGCAGCCACCACGGCCGCCTGCTCCTCCCGCAGCCTTTCCAGTACTTGGGGATTGCGGCCGAGCTCCAGCATGAGGAAGATGAGGGTGTTGGCGGTGGTGGCATAGCCCGCGACCAGCAGCAGCAGGACCTGGTCGCGGATCTCGTCCTCTGTCAGCCTTTCCCCTGGCCAGCAGCGCGCAGGCATGAGATTGGGGTCTGCACACGATACGAGCGACTCGTACTTCGCTTGATAGAATATCTCTTAGAGAGCGGTAGATCATAGCAGCAATAGATACAGTTTACCGCGTCTCCAACAGTATTTCACGAAAAAAATAGTAGAAAAGTTTTAGTAAAGTGTTAAGTATTTCGACACTTATTATTCTCCCAAAATGTTCGTTCTGTATCTGCAAGCTGAAATCTTTATTTGATCAGATTATGAGCTCTGTGTGAGTCGCCAGCGACAGCTAATCAAGCGACGTTCTCATAACACCAATGGCTGCAGTCTATCGCGACTCCAACAGTTTTCCAGGGAAAAATGATAGAAAAAGGGTTGTAAAATATTGAGCATTTTGACACTTAATTCTCCCGAAATGCTCGTTCTGTAGCTGCAGTCTAATATCTTTATCTTATCAGATTACGAGCTCTGTGTGGGTCGCCAGCGACAACTAATCAAGCGACATTTTGGCCAAAACGTGGTAGTCAGATGAGGGCCAAAATGTGCGCCAACATGCACGAAGGCGCGGCAATGTGATGTACACGATGTGACAACTGTGAATTTCCTTGTTGCAGTGGGTGGCAGTGCTCATTGAATGCTCTTCCAGCCTTGGGCAACGTAGGGTAACGACGCAACGCCACTTATGCTGTCTGGAGGACGCCGTTTCACGTGTTTTCTCACTGCATCACTAAAAGTGTGAGCACGATATGATCACTACCCACAAGCATCATCAATAATGATCCTCATGAACATCATGATCCACATGGCACGTGCTGTCACGAATATTCCGCGCCGCTGTCGTATCAGATGGCCGCTATCGTCCGCCGACACCAGGCTCGGGACATCAACCATGACGCAATGTCCCAACACGCGAGTGGGTGGCGAGAAGATGAAACGAACAGATGCCAGACAAGAAAAACGTTCTTGGATGCGTGCACGCCCGCCATCGCCCACAAGGTGCAAGGGCACCGCCTTGTTCGGTCCAAGCCAAATTCAAACAAAGCAATCTAGCTGGCAATCACCTCTCACAACCCACCTGTCTCCTCATCTCGAAACTTCCACAGCTTCTCAAGCAATTTTGGGCCCCTCGTCCCTCCCCCACCAGCCTCCGCGGCCCTCTTCGCTTCTTCCAATCCCTTGTCCACCGACTTCAACATCCGCTCCTTGCTGCGCACTGCCCTGCCATACTTTGTGAATGGCCCCAAATTGATGCCGAACGAAAAAATGCCACGGATGTATTTGGTGAAGTCTGCAATGAGCTGGGCTTCCCCAGCCGACAGGTCCATTCCGAGGATATCGTCGCTGATAACTCGAAATGTCAACCGCCTTGCCTCGTCTGTGAATTTTACGGACGGCTGTTCAGCCCACTCCGAAAAAAAATCCATCGCTGTCGCCTGCGCAGGAGGCCACCTTTGTATGCACACATCTAACAATATTTTGTTGCACTGTTTTGTATTTAATTCATATATTTAAGAAAATCAGGCTCAGAGGGAATGTGCTGCTTTGGTTTGCTGGGTATGCGTTCACCATCCAAGCAAGAATGTGCTGTAGTAGTGCCCATCCCCATTGTACCTCCAGACAGGTCTGCAGACCAATTCTTACAAGCCATCCTCTGCATGAAGCCAATGCTGTTCACAGAGAGGGATTCCGCAGTGATCGCACTTTGCTAAAGCTTGAGCAATCATTCGAGGCAGCAAATGATCAGCCTTGTCCAGAAAACACCGAATTATCTGATCGCATTCTGTGCCCATGAGCTGTCGATCGCTTTGCCTCGAATGGCCCCTTTCGTCAAACATCACCAGGCAATGTGCAGCAGTTTGCGCCCATACACCCCAACTTCCACAAAACGCAAACGTGATCTGCTTTGCATCGTCAAGGATCTCATGGACTGGTGCTTCCCCTATCTCAAGTAAACTCTATCAAGGGCCCCTATGTATTGCTGGGAAATCCTGATTTCATTGGTGGGCCCGCATTATTCTGTCTGTAGTTGCACCCAGTGCCAAAGACCTACAACCCAGCAATGACAACAAGTTCCCCACCTCGTCGTTTCAACTATCAATTGATGTACATGTTCAAAACCTGCTGGATTGATGATTGCTTCCTCCATCCCACACTTGGGGCAATTCAGTCTGATTCAAACCGCAGTTACGAAGCAAAACTAGCTAAATTCAGGGCACTGGACTGACATAAACAAAGACTTCAGCATCGAAAACGACAGGGTTGGAAACATTTGAAATCATATAAAGGTCATAGGAAAGTCCGCCCCATAACAGCTCCTGGAATGCTCTTGGCTTCCTCGCCTGGTGCTGCCCACGAACGAGGCAAGGGCGGGGGCCAGAAAATGAGCGTTTTGGGGTCACCATGGGAATTTCAAAACTACTGCTGGATCAACGACAGTTTAAACATCACAGCTCCCTCAACACCTCACAGAATGCTCTCAAACTGACGGCATAAACGGATTTGGACAAGCTCCAATATAAAACCATGCAGTTTGCAGTAGATCCAGTACTGCTCTCTGAGCTGTACTTCATAAATGTCATCTAGATGGGACAGGAAGCATCGACCCAATCTCACACTCAGATCCACAAGTTTTGTGCCATTTTCTTCACTGCAGGGAACACAAAAGATGCCTGCCATCTGCTGTGCCATGGTCAGGCATCCTCTTGACCACTGGTTGCGCATACTGGCATGCAATGGATGGCTGTAGATCCCACTGCTAACACTTTGGCAAATTTCATTAAATCCTTTGCAGCGCATCAAACACAGGGGCACCCCTTTAGGTGAGGAGCACGTTGGTGCAAAATGGAAAGAGATGATGGGTGTCAAATGCAAGGAAAATGTGAAGGCAAGTCCCAACAGAAAGAAACACACAAGTTGCGGACATGGCAGCCTGGCAGTGGCTGGTTGCTAGAAGCCATCACCTTCCTGTACAACCGATCAATCACATTTAGCTGCCTAAGGCGGCAAAACTTTGGACGAAGTGAGTGGCAACTTTGATCTGGTGGCACTTCTGCCCATTTGGGCTCCCTTGCGTACATGTCTTATGATATCTATAGGCATGCTGTCCTGTGCAGCAGGTCTTACTAGTAACAGTACTATTGCACTTGAAAACTTTTGAACATCTCTCATAGAATGGAAAAGAATCCCCAGACTACAGTCACTCAGGGAAGATGCCGCATGTTTTGTGACATGCCCGTCATCCGTGGCACTGATTTTTCCATTGCATTTATGGTCACCCTGCACATGGATGTCTGCAACAAGAGAGATGCACCAAGCACTGATAACTGCCAATAGATTCCACAAATGGCTTCTCATGAACCCACAATAGGTGGCCACGGACACTGTAAAACAATCTAGACTGTCAACCAGATTTGCTTGCCATTCTGGAGATCTCCTGAATAAACGCCCAACGCCGAGGCATTGGATGGCAATGTTAGGGTGTCGCATTGCGTGTGGGTAAGATTTGATATAAAGAGAGAAAGAAACAGGCCATACAAAGGGCAACCCCTCCTAAGCAAGTGTGTACGAGACTCTTGTCAATGCTGTGGGAAAATAATATAGAGTCTCCAGTGCGAAATGGCTGCGTGAGGGTTTTGGATATGAGGTCCCATCCAACAGGTCCAATAGAACATAATTCAGATGTCCAGCTTCAAATCAATCGGCATCGGATCCGCGCAAGCCCACCTGTATGTCCGAGATGTGGGTTCCGAGCGCGGCCATGCTGAAGCTGGGGGCGGTGAGCCTCCTTACCCGCGTGTGCGGCGGCCCGTCCAGCACACTGAGGCTGCTGCTCCCCTGCAAAAACAGCTGAGCCTTGGTGGTCACCGCCTTCAACAAATCCCTTTCGTCCTGCAGCACCCGCCTCAGGTTGGCATCCCCCGTGATCACCACGCAGTTGAACCCAAAAATCTTCAGCCGAAAGACTGGCCCGAGCTCCTTGACGCGCTCAACGGAGTACTGCGTTTGGTTGGCTATGAATGTAAAAAAGTCGCCAACCAGCGGAGGCCCTTTGGACAGCGGCGGCAGCGGCAGGCCATCCAGATCTCCCTCCAATGCCTCCTCCGCCACTGGAGGCTCCCCAGAGCGCGCGTCGGCCACCCGGGGGGCGAGGCTCGCCCCACGCGGCCCCACATGCCTCGCTTGCCATGCCGTGGGGCATCGATTGGATTGATTGAATCGATTGGAGGAAGGATCGCGCCAGCCATGGGCGACTGCGCGGACTGGCGCAGGCGGGCTGCGGCCCGTGGGGGGGGTCGTCTGCCGCAGTTGCGTCGCCTTGGTGCCCATGACGCCTTTGCTGGGGACCGGAGCAAACGGGGCTGTAGTGCTATATACAGTCCACAGGGAGGGGGGTTCACCCGTCACTTTGCAGATTTCCTTGGTGGAGACGAACTTGGATGGCCTTGGGTGTCTGGTCTGGAGGCGTCCCCGTACGGGGACCACACGCCTGGTCGCCCTTGGGCTCGGCGCGGAAAAGTGTGACCGTTGACCGGAAGCCGCCCAGCTGCAGGTTTTGACGAGTCAGGTCGCACGACCTAACGTGAGGTGTCGCGCGACGATGGCAGCCTGGCATTGGAAGATTGCGTTTGTTGATGTTTTGCACTCGACGAGAAATTGCTCATCAGGTTCATTGATTGCTGTCTCATTTGCAGCTGTCGCTCCGCCTGGGCCCCACAGCACCATCGCGAGCCTATGCGCCCCGGGAGAGCACTAGAGGGGAGCCCGCTTCAACCCGCAAGTTGATTGGCAAGCCGTCGTTGCAGCCGCCAAGGCCTTAATCGACCCAAGATCGCATTCGACAATCACCGCACGTGATTCAGGGTGGAGCCCGTGGTGGGCGGCCTGCCACGCATAGTGGCGGGGGACTTTGAGATCGAGGGATTCCGGGTGCCTGCCAGGTGGATGGCCTTTCCAATGGTGGGGATGGACAGGCCGCTCCCACCATTTTGCAATCAAAATGTCTTAATTAAGTTTGCAGTGCTTCATTAGTGCTGTTTGAATTTGCACAAGCCTGCTTTGCACGTTGTGCATTTGTCCCCTCCAATCTAGCGGCCCTTCATTCAATCCCCATCGTCCCGTCCCTTCTACATAAATGTACTGATTCAATCGTATTAGATCAATTCATATGAACATTTTTTCGTGTACAGATTCCGTAATTCTGTAAAAGTCCACGTGATGAGTTGTGACAGGCACAGTGTAACATCAATGCCAGCCCCAAACACGGTGTTCCCCTAGTATGGCATGATGGCACAGGGTACACGCGTGTGATGGGCCAATGGGTTATCTCAGCAGGCCATAACACAGCTAATGGGTCTACTTTTGCATCTTCTTGTGATGGGGAGTGTCACTTTATGAATAAAACCACAATTAAATGCATTAAACGAATAAATTTTTAGCGCCCCCGGCCCCCCACAGCGGACACGCTAGATGTGCCGTCCACCCATCCATAATATACCAAGTTCGCAGAAACGGACAGCCACCATGCTATCCATCCACCGAACACCTCTCTTGGGTGTGTTGGGTTGTCCGCAATAGTGGCTTGAGGCCCCACTGTGCAGTGAAGCTGTATAAAGTACTACAAAAATGGTGACAAGCCCAAAAAGGGGGCGCTATTGGGGGCCGGGGGCGCTATTAGGGGGGCGCTATATAGCGACCCCGACTGTATATACCTGGGTACGAAAACCGGTTCACCGCGCTTGGCCGGCTTCTGCCTGACGGAGTCCACGACGAGGCTGCAAACGGTGCAAAGTTTGCTGACGGAGGTGGTGGGGCCTGTCCGTTTCCGCGAACATGGTGTTTAGCGGACGGACGGACGGTGCGTCCGCGAAAGGGCGGGGTAGCAGGCCTCACCGGGAGGCCTTGGGGGGCACGAGATCCGCAGCGGATCTCCGCCTATGCACGGCGAAGCGTGGCGCCCAATCGTCTCCTTGGGGGCGCCAATTGATGCCACTCGCGGGTGCCAATCAGGGCACCCGCGAGTGGCACCTTTCGTCGGCCGCGAGGAGCCAAAGTGGCGGGAGTGGGAGGCGACGTTCGGCCTCCCTCTCCCGCTGTTTTGTGGCGTGTTTTGAGGCGTGTTTTGCGACCCTGCTTTGGGCCCCGCGCCCGCTGCAGTTCATCCCTGGCATTCGCCCCTTGTAGGCGCCGATTGACGCCACTCGCGGGTGCCAATCGGGGCTTCCCCCGGTGGCGCCAGTCGGTGGCCGGAGGAGTAAAAGTGCGGGAGTGGCAACGCTCGGCCTCCCATTCCTGCTGTCCCAGTGCGTGTTTTGCACCCAAGCTTTGGGCACCGCGCAGGTCGTAGTCGACCTTTGGCATCTGCCCCTCGTGGGCGCCAATTGATGCCACTCGTCGGGGGGCACCAGTCGGTGGCCACAAGCGGCAAACATGGGGGGAGTGGGAGGCGACATTCGGCCTCCCACTCTCGCCGTTTTGTGGCGTCTTCTGCTTTCCAAGCCTTGGACTCAAAATAGGCCGTAGTTCACCGTTCGCAGTCGCCCCCTGTGGCCGCCGATTGATGCCACTCGCGGATGCTAAGCAGAGCACCCGATGGTGGCACCAATCAGGGGCCGAGAGGTGCAAAAATGGGGGGAGTGGGAGGCAACGTTCGGCCTCCCACTCTCGGCGTTTTGCGGCGGACGTAGCCACACGGAGTGTGGACAGGGTTGACCTTCGCTGAAACGAACGCGGTGCGAAGCAAACGCATCGAGCGACGGCTGGTCAATCGCACAGTACCCGGATAACCCGGGTATCCGCCTGTACCCGCCTATACCCGGGTACGTACCCGTACCCGCGTAACCAGGTACAAGGGTTGGCGGATACCCGGGTAGGCAGGTACAAGAAACGCCAGTACCCGTCCCGGGTACCCGGGTATCCTGTACTGAGTAGGTATCCTGGATTGAGGAGTTCTCAGTGAACTCAATTCGATTATTGATTGCTAATTTGCTTGGACATTTTTGAGGGAAACGGTTACCATCTCTTGCGATGGGTCGATTTGATGGACCAATTACAAACTGTACGAATCGCCATTTTGATTGCGCCACAGACCTGCCAGGTCATCCGATACACCTGCATCAATCGTCAATCAGAGCCTATCTCTGGCAGAAGATAACACCCGTGTAAAGAGGCACTGTTCTTTTATCGCGGATTGTCAATTCAAAATCAGCACCAGGGATAATCGATCAGATGAATAACCTGTGATAAAGCATGATTTTCGATGACAACGGAAGTGCTCTTTGCTACAGTTTGTACACGTGCGAAGCAGCGTTGTCGAAAAGCGCGCGCTTGTACTGCCGTCCGAGGTTGTACATGACAGAGTACGATGTGGTGGGCGAATACGTGGCGAATTTGTGCAAACAGCGTACCACACAAATTGTGGTGTAGATTGGGCAGCAGCGCCCCAAGGTCCGTCGGACGCCAAGGAAGTCTGCGTTGCTCCATATTCATAGACTAAGGCATTAACGCACACACAATAACCATTGAACAATGAAACAAGATAATGCAAAAATGTGATCCAAAACCGCAACCCTTGAGTGGGCACTGCACTGCTCCAAATACCCATGCCCCACCCCACCCACCCACCACCACCACCACCACCACCACCACCATCCCCCCGCTCCCTCGCCAAAGTCCGTCCGGCTCCAGAGGACGCCAGGAAAGGCCGATTTGCTCCATACCCATCACCACTGCCTCAACAACTTCAGAATCACTATTGAATGATCGGATGAACAACCACAAAAACGCCATCCAAAGCTGTGCAATCCCCAGGTGGGCACTGCATTGCTCCAAATGCTGTAAACACCCCAACCGATCTCCCCAAGGTCCGACGGGCGCCAACGGACGCCAAGAAAGTCCGACTTGCTCCCATTGACCATTGATTCAATAACTTGAAGCTATTGAATAAATTGTAGTATTGTGTTTTCACCGAATTCAGCATCCTACCATCGAATAGGATGACGCAAAACGCGCCCCAAAAGCGCACAACCCCGGAGCGGGCAGTCCCTTCCCCCGAATACCTGTACACACCCACACTGCACTCCCCGAGGTCCGACCAACAACACAAGCACAGAACGCAAAGCCTCCCCACGCCAACGCATATGTCCGCCACCCCAAGCCGCAGGCGCGGGCAGTCCGAGGAATCGCCCTCGGGCGCATCTCCCACCCTGCGCAACCTTGGCCTGAGGGCCCTTTCGCCGGACGAGGCCAAACGCCAGACGTCGCGGCTGTTCGCGGAGCTGGAGGCGCGGCTGTCCACGGCGAAGGGAAGATCAGGTGGGTGGCTTGGGGGTGGCTTGGATTGATTTGGGGATGGCCTTGCAAGGGAGATTGAGAATGGATTTCGACGCGAGGCGGGGTGGCATTCCGGTGGGCGGGGGAGGGATATGCTGAGGGAGGCTGTCCACGGCAAGGGTGAGATTCAGGCGGGCTGCTTGGGGGTGGTTTGGAATGATTTTGGAGCGGTTTTGGGGGTAGTTTGGGATGATTTTGGGTTCATTTTCTGGGAAACAAGGATGGGTTGCGACGCCAGGCGGAATGGCGTTCATGGGTAGAGAGGGATCTGCTGAGGGAGGCTGTCCACAGCAAGGGTAAGATCAAGTGGTGTGGGAAGTCAGGTGGGTGGTTTGGGCATGTTTGGGGGATGATTTTGAAGTGTTTGGGAGGAGAAGTGTGTATCGATGGAGATATGAGGCAGAGTGTTGTTTTGCTCGGTGGGGAGCGATCTGCTGAGAGATGCTGACCACGGCAAGGTGAAGATAAGGTCGGGTGGATAAGATGCGTGTGTAGCCAAGAGATGGTTTGGGATGATTTTGGATTGTTTTTGGGGAATTATGTATCGATAGAAATGCGAGGCAGGGTGGCGTTTTGCTGGTTGGGGAACGATCTGCTGTGGGAGGCTGTCGACGGCAAAGCGAAAATCAGGTGGCTGGCTTTGGTGTGGTTTGGGTTTGGATTGGGATGACTTTGGGACGATTTCAGGTGAACATTATGGATCGATCGCAATGCAAGAAAGGGTGGCGTTTCAATGGGTGGGGAGGGATCTGCTGAGAGAGGCTGTCGACAGCAAGGGGAAGATCGGGTATGGGTGGTTTAGGGTGATTTTGGGATGATTTTCAGATGATTTTGGGAGGAGCACAGTTGATTGAATGGGGGGCAAGGCAGGTTGGCATCGTGGTGGATGAGGAGGGATCTGCTGAGGGAGGCTGCCGACGGCCAATGGAAAACCAGGCAGGTGGCTTGGGGGTGGACTGGGATGAATTTGGGGTGGTTTGGGGGTATTGGTGGTGGGAAAATTCATAGATCCATTACCATGCGAGGCAGGCTGGCATTTTGGTGGGTTGATTTCGTTTTGGGTTGGTTTTGGGGCCATTTTGGGTGGCTTGGAAGTGTTGTTGGTGGGGAAGTGATAAACTGATTGCAATGCAAGGCAGGCTGGCATTGTAGTGGGTGGGAAGGCATTGGCTGAGGGAAGGTTGCTGACTGGCCTGGGGCAGGGGGGAGGGGGGAACTGGGGTGGGCAGCCAGGTGTGGCTGGGGTTGAACTGTGGGAATGTGAACTGTGGGAACTGTTGAACTGCTGGAATTGAGTTGGGATGTGCAAGGCAAGGGGGGTTGTTTGGCTTGCGTGTTTCGGGGATGACAGGCGAAGGAGAGCGACTCCGAAGGGTTTGGATGGTGCAGGTTGGGTAGTTGGGCCGATTGGTTTTTGGCAGGGATCTGCTGGATCCACAGCGTTGGATTGGGGGGAAGGGAGGAGAGATGTGTGGTGGCACAGTGTGGATCGACGTGGGTCGTTGCTTACACAGCTGGGCATCAATCGGTAATGGAAATGGTCGTGTCCATGGCTTTGGCAATGCAAGTTGGAAAGGGTGTTTTGCTTCAAGCACTGGCTGCTTGCACCTCAGACGACTCCTTTCCCCTGGACTGTTCTGTTGTTCTAAGGTGCTTGTTTGTCCACCAAGCATCAACATCAATTATCCAAAAGAGGAGAGAATCATAATTCCTCTGATCACATTTGGCTTTGCCGCCTGAAACAGCACCCTTGCTAAGTTCTTTTCTTTTAACTTTTTGCATGTTTAACGTCCTTGCACCCTGAAGGCAATGATAGGGATGAGGAGAAGCTAGGGCATTTCTCCTCTTGTGCACTAGGGTTGAGCTCCAACGACTACAGGGAACTAAGCGATGTGCCAAAGAGATTTTTTGTCTGCAAAGCTCGTCTGTTGTGGACCTTGGTGATGCAGCAACCCATGGGGGATAGCTGCAGTTATTACCACTCAAGGATTGTGCCAGTCCCATTGAATAGGTTGAGGAAAGAATCGCCGAAAAGGGGAGAAGCACCTGTTGCATATGTGTGACTGCCATGTCCGGGCATGAGCAGACTGTTTTGCAACAGGGATGCAGATGCCGTGGCGTCCTGGCAGCAGGCCTGAGACAGCAGCAGGTGTCTTACGAAGGGTGATGCCCTCCAGTTTGAAAGCGCATCACAAACCTTGTCCCTTGGGTCATTTGGCGCACGCAACAGTGCGTTAAAGCCTCGCTTGATGGCTCATCTAATGCTTAAGCTTCTTTCAAAGTGAAGGCGTATTGATTGAGGAAGGGACGCGTACTGGTTGCCATAACCATTGCCTTGGGGGCTTGGGAAGCCAGCTCTGGGAGCAGTTTTGCAGATGCAAGACCTCAGGGCATCAATGTGGCTTGCCTTAGGACAGAGGTTCGTTGGCTTTGCAACGATCGTCCTCAAACAAATGTAATTGACTAACATTACTTGTTCTCCTGGCATACAGCAGAAAGAACAACTGGCCACCTAATGGGGCCCCACCCTCCTGAACAACAAGTTTGTGGCAATTATCTGTGACAGTAGTTCTTGGTAGTAATTTGAGGGACGATCATTTGAAAATTTAGCCTCTTCTGTACTGCTGAGGACCTTCGTTTGTGGCGGTTGCATCGTGGCACTGGCCTTGGCTTTCCAGACAGCACACTTGCATCTGGAGGACGATGGCAGGTAGTCGCATTGCCCAAAGCTTTTTTCTTTTTGTTGTCTCCCTGGTGCTTCACGCTGGATCCGGCCACCTTTGGGATGTGCAGCCAGCAGATAGCATCTGTTGACAGACGGGCCCCTTTGCACCCTGTCCGTCATGTTGCCAATAACTGCTGCGGGGCTGCATACGCATGTACAAGCTTATGTCAAGGATTCTTTAATTGCATGCAGTCGAGGCCACATCCCTCGTTTTCCTTCGGGTTTGAACACGAATTAGCGGGGTCCACAGGACGGATCACGGCCGTCACACATGGAGCCTCGTGCAGCATCAGGGTGGTGTGGTCATTTCTGTGTTGTCCAGTGTCCCCCCTAGAAGCCACCCATGAAACGTCGGCCAGCAGTCCGCGAGGAATTCCTCGCCCGTTCGAATGGGCAGCTCAGGAACGCCCAGAAAATGCGACGTGAAGTACCCATTTCGCAAAGTTTGTCTGACAAACGCTTGCTAAGCGTGTCTAAATGCGGTAAAACATGACAAGCCGTGCCCTAAGATTGCGAACAGTGTTGCAATGGGGCCATCGTGCTTCTGGCTCCGTTTTCGCCAGTGCAGTGGGACGAGCATTGTCCAGCCAAATGGCAACAAAAAATTAGAATAGATCTGAAAGCAAATTTAGTTTACTGAATTCGCTCAACATGTATTTGTTTATTTATTTATCGTTGTTTAAAACGCTTATTTAGTAAATTGAGGAAATCGAATGGATGAATTCTTACGGGCAAACGCAGAAGCGACCCACTGATGATAGGTGGCCACGCCACCTGTCCTTACTGAGCTGATGTGAGCAGACAGCATCTGTTTAGACTAGTCCCACTAGGACTCCCAGCGTTTGGCAAAGACAGCCCCCCAAGCCACCAAAGAGAGAAGTCAAAGTGGACATGATGAAACTTTGCTCAGCCTGGCCAAAAGCATTCGCGCCAAACCCAGCAGGACACTAGAAAAAAAGGGCCAAATGACACGTGTTCAAACGTGCACAAAGTTTACGGGTTTGTGCTATTTTTGTGTTTTCAGCGTGCAGAACTTTGATGAAATGTGTTTTTTGTGTGTTTGAAAAAGTGTTATTTGGTCCTTTTTTTGCTAGTGGGAAAAGTGCACAGGCCCTCGGACAGCAAACAGCCCGGGGGCGCTCTGGTGTCTGTTCCGGCACTGTGACACTGCCTGACAGGCACCCAGCCACTGCGACAGTTTGTGACGGATGCTCAGAACGCCATCATCCACCTGACAAACTCGAAGAGGGCAAAGTCAGCCGCCCTCCACACAAGCGAACTGTCCAACATCACCGTCCTTTCTCCCGAAATGCCGCGTTTTGGGATGAAAATGTCTTCAGCAGAGCCTCGTCCAAAGCCCTTTTCAAGCCGCTCCCAACGAGCTGCCCAACAGCCTCTTTTCTCGTTCCCAAATGCTGCCTTTCAGGACAAAAAAGGATCCAACACAGCCTTCCCCAACAGCACTTGAACCGCCCCGAAATTGAACATGAAAGAACAGACAGGACCCCCCATGATTTCCAGCCTGACAAGACAGCACCTGGACAGTGAAATGTGACACACTTCGCTACTAAGCAACATTTTGATGTCGAAAAGAGAAAATTCTAACCATGCAATTCGCGATGGCTTCCTAGGGATGGATGTGGACATCGACCTGACCGAAGAGCCCGCGGGCGATCCAGCGCAGTCCGACCGTCCTAATGACCCCATGGAAGTAATCGAGGTCGAAGAGACGCCCCCTGATGACGACTTGGCAATGGCCTGCGAAGGCACGCAGGTCGCCGTGCATCCCGTCCCTCTGTCCAAGGGCGAAGGCGCAAGTCCGCCCCGAGGGGAGTCGGGTGGCGGGGAGGGGGGATGCGAGAGCGCGGCCGCCGCGGCATCGCTGCAGATGGAGGTGGAGGCGGTGCGTGACCTGCGGGAGACAACAGGTTCGTGTCAGCCCGTCTGCATGGGCATAATCTAAATGGGGTCACATTACATTGACATTGCAATAGCATTACGCTAGTGTGCATTCTTCCAGGAAGTTTTGGTACAAATGGTATTCTTCAGAAATGAATCCTCTATTTGCATTTGTTAATAGCATATTATACCTTTGGTGATGATTTTGAATCACCCTGACGATCAGTGTGCCTTGTATTGTTGTTACTCAAGTATTTTGCCCAGTTATGTGGCTTCTGAGTATTTGTGCACCCCGGTCGCATTTGTCCACGTTCATCGCCAGGCGTCTGAGCATCATACATGAAGATCCGCTCTTCTACAACGTGCTGTCCCAATGGTCCAATGGTCATATGATCATTTTGGATGAAGCTGCGCAAACCACCACTAAACTGCGGTACAGCTCATGACTGAATCAGATTCAGCTTATGACGGACAAGTTCTGTCTATGAGTCCTTGTCGCCCGGGTCATTCATGTCGAGCCATACATTTTCGTTGCCTGTGGGGGCGATTTGAATTGTCAGTCTGTGTAGCTGCATGGATGCCTTTAAGCTGCGGGTTACCGCAGTATTCAGCCCTTCCGCACAGCAGCGTAACGCTAGGCATTTATTGCGGTGAAAACAACGAGATGAATAACGCGCGTTCAACAAAATTTTTGCGGAGCAATGTAAAAGAACAAAAACAACGCTCTGAAAAAGAACGAGGAGTAAGAAGCGTGATGGTAAACTTGTTTGATGTGGAAGGGTTGAATATACTATGGTGACCAGCTCCATTTGCAGGCAGGCATGACATGCGTCAGCAAGCGAAAGGGTACTATGTTGATATTTCTTTTCGTTAGGCTGTGTGGCAAGGGCAGCCGCGTGCAGGGCCGCATTGCCACTGAAGATTATGGGCAGAGCAGAAATTGACCCTCAAACAAGCTCGGGATGTGTGAAAAGGATTCGCAAGCACGATCTGTTGTTTACTGCCTGGGGACCCCTGCGACTTCTTGCTTGATTTATTCTGGCTAATTTGTTAATCTCTATATTTCTTAATTGGTAAGTCGATTTTTTTTCATTGTCTTATTTCCTGATTATGTAGTTTATTTGCTTTTGCGATGTGGGCTGCAGTGGCCACTGTGCCAAGCATTGTGTGGTCCTCGTAACATTGCAAATATAGGGCCGCCTTGGGCTCTGAGCTTGCTACAGCCAGGTGCCATGATTTGTGTGTCATTTATCACGTTGCATCTGTTAGACACATGCATATACTCAGTCAGAAGGACAACTTTGACAGGAAGAAATGGAACATACCCTGTGATGAAATCAGTTCAATAAACAACATATGGTGACAACAACAATCCCAAATTGCTTCAGGTAATGTTATTAGGAAATGGCATGATGAGAGCATCAGAGGTTCCCGAGAAGGACCCTCTGCAGACAGGCATTTCAAGCTCTCCAGGCACATTCAAAATTGCCCACATAGTCCCTGCAGAGGAGGTCAAGTTTTACGCAGGGTTAAAGGGGAGGGGGGGAGGTATGTTCACCCTCACTAGACAACCAATCATACCATTCTCCATCACCTCTGTTGTTGCCAATTTGGTGCAACGGCTTTGCTTGACCATTTTCACCAAATCCAACGTAACTCTTCAAAAGATTGCGTATTAATTTGTACTGTTGTTGCTGGAACTTGGGGTGTGCAGCGATTTGGCATTGGGGGTCTGTGTTTAATCAACCACCAAAGAGACTGTGAACTCAGCAATAAACTGCAGCACTATCTGGATGTCAGGCCAAAAATGGCACAAGTCTTGGCTGAAACCGTGTGAGAGTGCAGAACAGGCATGGGCGTCGGAAGGTGCTGGGCAGCAGCAACCCAGCCCCAGCGTGACAGATGAAGAATGCCCCAAACAGATCACCGCAAACGCCTGTGCTGGCACTGCACCGGCCAACACGCCAGAAGCGGCCACTCAGGGCGAATCAGCATCCATGGCGACAGGCGCCCCGGACGGGCCCCCCGGATGGATCAGCGTCCCCTCCCTGCCCATCGCGCAGTGCCTGGCCTGCGACATCTGCGGGGACATCCTCAGGGACCCCCACACCTGCCTGCTGTGCCTCCACTCCTACTGCTACGAGTGCATCCGCGCGTGCGTCACCCCAGGCAGCTACGGCAACACCTGCCCCGTGGGCGGCTGCGGCACGCCCGACATCACCGGCCAGCAGACGACCAAACTGGGCAGCTATCCATTCGACGAGAAGAAGCAGACCATCCGCCACGATGCCACCCTCAACGAGATCATAAAGAGGATATTCCCGCGGCCGGGGCTGGACGAGCGGCTGGAGGCGGCGCGGGCGGAGCGGGAGGCGCGGATCCGGGAGGGCCGGGAGAGGGCCAGGGCCCCGCGCAGGAACTTTTCTGGCAGGTCCCTGGGGCACAGGGATGGTTCCGGCGGGTGCTTGGGGCCCGCTGCGAGCCGCAGGGTCAGCCGAAGTGGTGCGAGCAAAGGTGCCCTGGCTGGCAGGAGCTTGGGGATCGACCATGAGGCGAGGGAACCCGGAGAGGGGATCTCCGTGCCGGCTGTTGGCCCTGTGATCGGCGGGGCGAAGGGAGCGGGCCCTGCGCCTGGGGCGGGCCTGAGGGAAGTGCACACGCTGCGATCCCGCAGCGCGGATGCCGAAAGGAAGGCTGGGAAGAAATCTGGGGGCCAGGGCGAGTGGCGGGGCTCCGCGGAGAGCCGGCTGCTCCGGCAGACTGCGGATCGCGCAGCGCGCAGGTCCCTGGAAAGAGGCCAGGCCGTGCGGCGGGAAGAGGCACCGCAGAGGGAGGCCAAGCCTGGCGCCCCGTCCTCGAGCAACTCGATGAAAAGGCGATCGTCTGATTTGTCCAACTGCGGCAGCACGGGGCGGAACCACAGGCAGAGGGCGGAGCAGGCGGGGTGCCCGGGGCACAGGGAGGGGGAAGACATGGTGATTGC
Source organism: Ostreobium quekettii (assembly GCA_905146915.1). Classification (NCBI taxonomy): domain Eukaryota; kingdom Viridiplantae; phylum Chlorophyta; class Ulvophyceae; order Bryopsidales; family Ostreobiaceae; genus Ostreobium; species Ostreobium quekettii. The sequence continues at coordinate 50,099 of CAJHUC010002719.1, forward strand.
AATTTTTCCTTCGGATTTCTTTCACGCAAAGAGGGCCCTGCCGCCGCTGGAGTTCAACTACTTTCGCCTGCCGTGCGCCACGCCGGTCGTCGAGGTGGGCAGGATCGTCCTCGAAGAGCTGCATATGGAAGAGGGCGTTGATCTGTTCTGCATGGGGCGGCGTCTTGGCGGGGAGGGCCCGGCGACCCTGGTGGAGGTGAGGGGGGCGATCTGGGAGAAGCAGGGCGCGGAGGAGGAGCTGCTGACGCTGTACTATGCCGCCAAGGGCGCGGAGCTGTGATGCGGGCTGTGCGCTGTGGGAGCGTGGTCACTCTTTCTTTGGCGGAAAATTGGCGTTGTTGCAAGGAGGACCAGCTAATGCATGGAATGCGGCGCGGTTTTGATTGAAGAGCTCTTTGCTATGGTGCCAAAGACACGGTGTTGACGAAGGCAGGCAGGGTCGAGGCGTGGCGACCCTGGCCGGGGCCCGTGGGCTCGAGTACGCAGCAAGGGTTTGCAGCTGAGCAAAGGGACAACAGGAGCTTTGTCCCTTTCATATATCCGATCCGTTCATCAGTGTCCTTAATGCAGTTCCTTATGCCTCAGCACCTCAATGTGCACCCGGTTGTTATTGATACTCGATCAGTTCTAGTTGCAGCGGTGTGACGTTCGCAGTCTGCCTCGGTGACGCTCACACTTGGCTATGCCACGGACGTGGAAGTACGGCCTGTGTGGCTTGCTTTTGGGTTGCTCGCCCGTCTTTATGCAGCCAGCGCATGGAAGTGCGGCTTGAGCAGCGTGCTTTTGCTGTCGTTTGGATCACCTGTGCCTTTGTTTCTCATCCGTGTTCCAGGGTGGCGCTCGATCTTATTGGAGGCACCGTCGCCTTGTTGGATTGAGGATGGAAAGTGCTGGTTTTTGAATGATGCGACTTTTCCACCTGCTCCGTTTTGCTGAGTCAAGGGGGAGGGTAGAAGAACGTCGTGTGGTGTGTGAGGAGAGCAGGCCTCCGTGCCGAGAATTCGAGCATGATGGTGGGGTCAGCACGGAAGTGTTAGGCCGGTGATATTGAGGTAGAAGAGTGACCGACGACAGGATATGTAGTACAGAATATGGCCTGCAGAATGCTCCAGATTCAGGACCTGCGGAGTATTTTGTAACATTTCAAAATGGTACTCGTGATACTGACCTTGAATATAGGTCATTGTTTCAGAGTGCAAACTCTGAAACAACCTTTCATGTGGTGGTGGGCTGCATGGCTGTGGTTGGCAGCTTTTACAGTTTCGACACTGTTGAATGCCAGCACACATGCGGCCGCTCACGTGACTGTTCGCGCCTTCCAAACGCAGGAGTTTGTAGTTTGTCGTCAACTGCAGCGCACGGCTGTTGCTGGGAGACGGACGTAGGCGAGCCCTGCTGGTGGTGGCACTTGCCGCGTGATAGCTCATCTAAACTGATGCAGCACATCAGCAATGAGTCACTGATCCGATTCGACTGGTCTACTGTTATCTGTGAACGGATAGGCACTGGGCGCAGATGATGTGTGGGCGACCATGTTGGCTGTCTTCTCGCTGTTGACGAAGGCGTTCGCGCTTGTCTTGTGCCATGCCTGGACCGACGAGTGTGCTTGGCAGTCTTGGAAGACGTCACACTGTTGCTGGAAATTATTCCGCACGACAGGCAGACTCTTCCTTTCGACAATAAATCGGCACTCCTCGATAATATATCGGCGAGCGCATCGATACTATCGGCCAAGGTTCGAGACGTATTGCGTGCGCCCTGGCCTTCTCCAATGGACGCAATGATTCGTGAATGTTGGACGAAATCAAGGACGTTGCTGACGTCATTAGTTGCAATTACTCCCAGTGCCTTTTATGTACATTACATACGGCAGAATTCTCAATATCAATCGCGCCCTGCCCTTTTCCGACGAGATGTTCCTGGAAGAATTCCGTGCAGCCTGATCCAATCCGATATGACATCAGCCAATCCAATGAATCTGATCTGATCCGATCTTATCAAATTCGATTCGGACCCGATCGACATCCGACGCTCGACTTCCCGGCATTGCCCTTCACGCCAGACAAGGGAACGCGTCCTGCCGTTATTTAAATACAATCCGTCAACAAGAACATCTTCATGTCCGGGGCGCGACCGTGCGATTCGCGAAAGCAATCTCTCCAACCAGTGCAGTTCCCAGTCAAAACCCCGAGCTAACTATGTGTGCATTTCCCCCAGAAACCATTCTGGCGGCGTCTGCAAAATCCCCCCCCTCCCCACCCCACCCCCACCCCACCCACCGCCATACCGACCCAAGAAAGACCTCTGGTTACTACAACCCTTGGGGTGTGCTGCGAGCCGTGCATCCCATGACCCCACGCTTCGCCGCCAAGCTGTGCCAGCGCCACAACCGGCCGGGCGCAAGGCCCTGTGCCGGACAGTGGCCGCGCACAACCGCGGCTTAGGCGAGCGGCCGTGTGAAGTCAGGCTGCCGCCAGGAGTTGCCAGAGTGCGGTGCCACGGGTCTATCGTCGACCGAGCTTGGAGAGCACGGTGTTCACGAAAGGAATTTTGCCTGGATTCATAAGGAAAAAGTGCAGAGCGGTCAGCCAGGAGAACAAGCAATGGCTTTTTTGGCTCTTCATCACTGAATTGCGGAATCCAGCTTGCAGGCATTTCGCCAGTGTGGGACATTCTGGGCATGGGTAATCGCGGCCCCATGCGTGCAATCGACAATTATTGCAAAGGAGCACTGGGAGATTGGAGACGCTCCACAATAAGTTACTGGAAGAATCAAACAATAAACAGACCTCGGAATTTTCCTGGAAGATGAGCGAGGCAAAACAAGCAGTCTGCACGAGGTGGACGCTATGATGAGGAGAGGGAGCCGTTCCCAACAATGGCCCCGTCACTGATGCAAGTCACAATGCAAAACATTACGAGACGCTGCTGAGCACTGCCCAGCGCGATGCCGCGCGCCAGCGTCAACCAAAAGGCAAGGCCTTCGGCCCGTGCGCGCCCACCTGCAATGCCGGCCAGAGGGTGGCTGGCCGCCGTAGCCTTGCTCGTCCCAGGCACCAGCACCACCTCGTATGTGAACCCCGGCTGGGCGTTCTGGATCACGTACTGCACTCCATCCGGCCCAGTCACAACCACCTCCTTCCCAGTGCTGGCCTCTGCAGTGGTTGCAGGCGGCGTGAGTGGCCTGACTGGTGGCTTGAGTGAGGGAGGCTCAGGAGTTTCTGTGGGAGCAGAGGGCTCGGGTGTGGAGGGCTCCGGAGTGGAGGGCTCCGGAGTGGGCTCCGCCGGAGGGGGTGGGGGCGGGGGCGCCTGGGCGCAGCCGTTGTTGCCGACGAAGTCAGCGCCGCACTCTGCCAGCCTGTGGGCAAGGGAAGAGTAATCAGCAGGGCGGAGCTATGGCATTGGCAAAAACTGAAACAGCAGGGCATGCTCGTGAGCAGGGTCTGGTCACGTCCGTTTTGTTCTGCACAATGTTTGGCTTGAAAAGGTGATAGTGGGTGGTGGGCAGTGATGGTGTTGGTGGGCAGTGATGGCGGTGGTGGGCAGCAAACAATTGGATGGGTGAGTTTAAGGTCCACCCGGATTGCTGGCAATGGAGGACACAGTGGGGGACTGTTTGTCTTCCCAAATCATGGAAAATTTTGTGCACCGTTTTCTGTGCTGGGCGCCAGGGCAGAGTTCTCGTGGAAATGGCGCCCTGGGTGCAATCAGAACTGCAGGAACTTTCACTCGGTGTTTAGTCAGCGCTCGGTCATGATCGATCGCCATGTTAAGCAACTTTTGAATCAAGTCACAAAAATGGTAAATCTTTTCATGCATTTGTAAGTAAATTGTGTGCCAATCAAAAGAATTGACAGTGACAGAGATTTGTGGGTGCAAAATATGGAACTTCCTGCAGGTGAACTGCCTCTGCCGCACGCTGCTTGTTACTTGGTGCTCACGCATCGCTTCAGGAGAATAAGTTCAGATTCAGTTCCCATCGATCACAGCTCGAAAATGCACACAATGCTGACCTCGTCATGTACTTCCTCTTGTGCATATCGTACGAATTGGTGGTGATTCAACTTGGATCGAGGTTTTGAGAATGGGTGTATGAATTGCAGGTGAAACAAAGCAAATCGTAATTTTCGTGCCCATCAGCTGGTGTCTGGGGCACAATACGTCTAAGAGGCTCCGAGTGAGAAGACTCCACAATTTGTATTCAATGAAGAGAGCAGAAATTTTCACAAAACTCAAGCATCATCAATGGGATTTGAATTACACATTCAAGCAGCCTACCGCTGTTTGATCAGGGCCTGACATTAATGATACTATGATACCAGCGGCAGATATTAGCGCACGGATAACACAAGATTCCCCTTCAAACGGGCAACCTCCCCTGCGGATCGCCAACGACCGATACGACAGCTGCCGATAGAGCCCAACCGCGCACGCCCCACTAATCTCTGTGAACTCACACGCATCCCACACTCATAGGCATATTCGAAGTCAATGCCGCATCAACGTACTGCCAACAAGTGCAACACAGTGCAGGCGTGCTTTTGTTCACTCGGACCCTGGCGTGGGGGATGGATCGGCTGGGGCTGGGCACTCACACGCTCATGAGCTTGGGTCCATCAAATCCCACCGCGGCGGCCAGCGTGTTCGTCTCCAGCACTCCAATGAACCCGTCGATGACCTGCTGCTGGCACAGGCCTGCGCGCGCACACACCACGTCAGAATCGCGCCTCACTGAGCTCCCCATTCCGCATCCCCATGGATCCGCATCCCCATGGATCCGCATTCGCATGGATCCGCAAGGGCGATGCGCGCTCCCACAAACTCATCCTGCTCTGCGTCCACAACCGCGCCCCATTCTTGCCCACGCCCGCGGCCCACCACCTTGGCGAACGGGACGGCCTTGCCACACCCAGAGGCCGCCTGTCCGCGAGTAAGGAACGGCTCCGTGCGTGCGACATAGTCAATCGGCTCTGGGCGCACGCCTCGCCATGTTGTATCAAGAGTGCGCCCATTGTAATGGGAAACAAACCGGCGATTCAGAGGGCGCATCCGGAGAAGGAGCAAGCTGGAATTCCAGCGACCGGGGAGCGCGCACGTCATCCATCGCTGTGGACCACTCACATCCCGCGAGGTCTCCGCCCTGGCTGATGCCCGTCGTGGAGGCGATGGCGCTGCAGCAGCTGGCGGAGGGCGAGCTGCCCAGGGCGCAGGGCGTGAAGGTGCTCTGCAGGCTGTCCTCGCCGATCCTGTCGAAGGTGGCGTCGCACTCCTCGAAGGTTGGGATCTGGCCTGCAGGAACAAAAGCCGCCGGGTGTTCTCAAAAAAGGACGCACGTCGGCAGACAGGCGCGTACCCAGGAACGATGGCGCGAGAAAGAAAGAGCCGCGGATGGTTCGGGCACCGGGCAACGCCCAAGCCGCGGCCCGTGGGCACCGTCTCCAATCCCGCCCCACCGGGCTTCCCAGTGCCCATAATACACACGCCAAATCCACGTGAATCCGGTTCATTCCCATGCCGATCCATGCCCATCGCTCGTGGGCCCCCGCCCGGACGATCCCATGCAGCGCCACTGCCCAGGGAATGGGCACCCGCGGGGGACGCGCGCGTCACCGTTGTGCAACAAAACGCTGTGGGTTGAATCCACATGCGCTGAACGGCACTGCGATGGGCACCCGCTCTGCCCCGTCCACAAGCCTCGGCGCGCCCTTGGACATCCACTCACCGTTGCACACCGCCACCATGGCCACCGCCAGGCAAACAGCCGCCAGGAACCGCCCCATCTTCGTCTTCGCCTCCCGGACTTCTTTCTAGGGCGGCAAGAGAGCCCAACCGAGGGTGGGACAGCCCTTTGTTTTCACTCTCTCGGTGGACGCCCTTCCTCGCTCCCACCTCGCTTTCTTTCCGCCCGGCCAACAGGAAGCGGCGGCCCTCCACGGCGCCCGGCACTTATACGAGGTACACGGATTGCCCATGCGGGCCCAAGGGATGGGGTGACTGCCCGCAGACGTCCCATCGCCAAATCCCGTGACAGATTAGCGAAGCCAGGGATTCCATCGAGCGCCCATTCCAATGAATCCGTGGGCGGCTGCGGCTCCTCATGGCGCACCGGCAGGGGCACGCTGTACCTGCCATGAAGCGCGGGCACGCAATCGGCTGCCCATGTCCACAGTGGCGCCGGGATGGATTTCGCGAAGCAAATGAACTCCGCGCGGAATTCTGTCGTTGGCGCTGAGCCCCAGCGCGCAGTGTTAGCGGAGCGTAATGGCCACGTCATGGCGTGAAATGACATGTAACGGCAATACAAGCGGCGGGAGTCGGAACCCGTTCACGTGCGCTCCGGGACCAATCTGCCCTTCATTCAGTCGGTAAAGCATGCACGCCATTCAAGCAAAACGTAAATTGCCGAGGAGTACATCGGAATTGCCCGCGCTCTTTCTTTCCGATCCAGGTACGGAAAAGTTTTGAAATGCGGCGGTGTGATTGCCCCTGGCTTCGTTTTCCGTACATCAGCGCAGACAGAGGTACGCATGGTATGGAGCATTTGAGGGACCCCGGGGCCCCTTCGAGGGCCCTCGATTTCGAGGGACGCTGTCTGGTGGGGTATCTGCCGTTGGGGTACAGCGGAACTGACGGCTCTCTGGATTGAGGTGGGTACGGGAGAGCAAAAGTGAAGGTCACCCTCGCCACCGCCCAGCTCCCGAGAGCTTGTCCCAGTGAATCATGTAATCGTCCAATGACTGATTCAATGGCCCCAAAAGAGGAAAAGAAATTGGAAAACCAAGTTCTCTCCTAACTTCAACTCCATTAACTGATTCCTAAACCCCCCTTAGAAGCGTGTAACGATTGCGCCAATAGACTGTGCTTCATTCACATACACTTGCCGACTGCAGGTTTCGAGGAAATGCGCTACCTCGCCAAAACTTTTTCTGCAAGAGGTCCCTTGTCATGTTCATGGAATGGGAGGATTGGGGCAAGTTTCCGTTTTGCGCAAGTTTTTAATGTGTGGCTTCTGTGGACAGCGATCTTTGAAACGCGCACACATGCACTGGCAGTTAATATTTTGTCATTTTAATCTGCTTCTTGTCCCGGGCCGCCAATGAATCTCCGTGAATGTTGAGGGAAAGTGGATTTCACGCCTCGCCATGCTGTTCTTAAACTACTTTGCCCTATCACACCCGCATGCATTCGCGCGTGCATGTGAGTGCATGTGTGCGCACACATGCCCATAAGCACTGGTAAAAAGCCATGTAAATTGAGTAAATCGATTGAAAATCGTGGAAAATCGTGTTAAATTATGTACTATTGGTGTATTTATCGTACGGAAAATGGGCCAAACCTTGCGGTAACGATTGAGTGAGTGTACGTGATTTCTACACGTTTTGTCACGGTTTTGCCCGGTTTTTACACGCCTCGAGACCTCGTGTTTTGCATTTTTTTTACTTGCGATGTGCACAAGTGCGTGCGGAATGCTATCTGATTTTGGGGTCATCAAATGAGCATGCCACGGTGGCTCTTGATATGCTTTGCGGACAGCAGACAACCTGATTGCCATCCCACTCTCGGCTCTCCTGCGATCCTCGTACCTATGGGCGCATTACCAAAACGCCTCGTTCCATAATTTAAATTGACCCACCGACAACGAAACTTTCATTCCAGGAGGCACGCCTGCGATTTATGCATAAAAACTGGCAAAGCAAGTCAATTTCCGGGCCGGTCAAGCTGAATGCGTTCCTGTTGTCGATGTGCTTATTCACTCAGTAGATAGAAGCCGTCCCGACAAGCGTCGTGACGTCATCAAATGCCCTGCTACCCTGATACATCAAAGCTCCCCTGCAGCAAGCTTCTCTGTCGGTTCTGCGACGATTCCCTCCCAAACACCAGCCCTTCAACACGGCGATGTGCCAGCACCACGCCGAGCTGAGCCCAGAGTGCTCCACGGGACAGCAGCGGCGCACATAGCGCGCGGGGGAGTGTGGCGTGCCAGGATGCGCAAGACCTCCTCACGGGGCGGCGCTGCCTGCGAAGGTGTGGAGGGCTATCTCCGCCCAAGGGCGTCGAGGATGTCGCTCACGAATGAACCCAAGTCTGGGTTACAGACGCATCATGTACAGCAGTCAGAGTTTCAATGGGCAGAATGAATTGAGACGCAATAACCTTTTGCGGCAAAAGCTCCGGCAATGCGGTGCATTGTGGTAGCGATCCCATACCCGCTGCAGCGCCGAGAGAAAATCGCTGTGAGTGAGTAATGCGACATTTTGTTAGAAAACTGGACAGTACAGAAAACATGATGCAAGGTTTTCCCAGCTCAGCGTATTTCAGCACCAGGGAAAAGGAGCATTTTAGCGATACCAAATGCTGTGCCATTTGACAATCAGTAGTGCCACCGCAGCTCCTTTTGCACCACCGCAAGCGCTGTAATGGCGTCACGTGGTGTCAAAATGGCATGGCAATTTGATCGCGAAAGGGGTGATTGATGCTGATTCCAGACGTGTTTCGAAATACTCTAGGAAAAAGCAGGCCAGATGACACAGTCCTGACATTGTCTGATCAAAATCCAACTGTGTGCTTTCGGCAAACGTGGTCCCAAAGCCACACAGTTAGTACACACATTGTCACAGTTTCAACCATGTACGTACACGGCATACCCTCAAACAACTATGTAGACTACACGGTTTTCTAGGATGCACGATTAAATTGCGTCAATGTGTGTACTAACTGTGTATTTTTGGGACCGCATTTGCCGAAAGTACACAGTTGGATTTTGAGCAGACCATGTCAGGACTGTGCCATCTGAACTGTTTTTATTAGTGATAGATGATACTGGTTTTGTAATGCCGATGGTAATTGAATTCTCCAGTGGCAGGCATTGATCTGCACCGGAGGATGGGATAAACCAATACAAGTGAGTACATTTTAATCATTGATAATTAATTCATCAGCGCAGATATCAGTACTGATTATCCAGACGTCAGAGAAGCCAGTATTACAGTAGTGATGGCCAGCGAGATGCTCGTTGAATGCATGGCTTGCTTGACCAACTGTCTGCCCCTAATGACCTGTGAATGTGGTCAGAAAGTGCCCAAACAGCCACGAATTAATGTCTGTCGCTATACAGCAAGTATTGGCAAAAGGCGCGAATTATAGAATATTATTGAGCGGAAATCCACAAGATGTTTTGAGTGCATGATGCGGGCAATGCCTGCTTTCCTCCGCGGGCACTGACCTGAATTGCCTGCCAGCGGCTGACTGGAGGCGGTCGCGACGCCGTCGTCGGGCGTCAGCACCACCTCGTAGTTCACTCCCGGCTGGGCGTTCTCGATCAAGTACTGCACGCCATTCGGCCCCGTCACAATCACCTCTTCAGTGCCCCCGCCCGCTCCCTCGGACGCTGCCTGGGGCCCGAAATTCCCAACGGGTTGCTCAAATGTTTGCCCAGCTTGGGTCCCAAATGAAGGCTCAACAGAGGGAGTGGCTTGTGGTGTAGCTGAAGGAGCAACTTGAGGCGTAACTGGGGCTGCAACTGGTGAGGCGACTGGGGAGGTAACGGGGGGCGCAACAGGGGACGTCACAGGGGGACTGGCTGGGGGCGTAACGGGGGGCGTGACTGAGGGCTCGGCAGGCGGCTCTGTGGAGGCTGTGCTTTCAGCACTGGTTGCAGGCTCTGGAGAGGCCTCCTGTGTTTCGGTGGGGCCGGTAAGTTCGCGGGTGGCCTCAGGTGCGGGCACGGGGTTTGGGGAGGGCGGCGGCGGCGGCTGGATGCATCCGTTGTTGTCGACGTAGTCGGCGCCACAAGCGGTCAGCCTGAAAGCAACGCGATAGAGGGGTCAACCAGAGACACTGGACACAGTCACAGAGGGGTGGATCTATTATGCTTGTGGAAAATTGCACCGAAATCATTGCGTTACTGATATTGCTCGATTTGGTGTACTCTTAACGCGAACTGCAGTGCGTGGCGCGTGAATTTGTGCATTACCAGTACGGCAATGAACACTCGTTGTTCATCGAAAGCAAAAGTCAAGTCGCATTGAATTGGCAGCTAGGCGTTAGCGCTTCTCGCACGTTTTGCACACTGCGGCTGCTTGCAGTCCAATACAGGGGATGATCCACCCACCCACTGTTAAAGTGTTTGAATGTCTCGGCTGTGTGCATTTAGGCAGTGATCGTCCCCGTACTGACTGTTCATTGGAAGAGAAACAACGCATATTCGTGTTCATATGCAGCTTAGTCGGTGGCCGGTGGATCACGCAAGCTCTGTGTTTTCCGTGTCGCGCCCCGCGTTCGTTTCTACTCACGCGTTCATGAGCTTGGCTCCGCCAAATCCCACCGCGGTGGCCAGCGTGTTCCTCTCCAGCCCGCTGATGAAATCATCCACGACCTCCTGATGGCAGAGGCCTGCATTTCCACACTGCCGTCACAAAAGCTCCGCTCATCTACATGCATCGACATGCATGCGTGTGCACGCCCATACAATGACACTCTTCAGCACCGAGCCGCGTTGCTGCCTCTGCGCATTGTTCACTACCACCATGGCGCAGTTCCGCTGCGAGGGGCCCCAATTCAAAAACGGTCTGGGTGTCTCTGCTCCCAGCGCCATACTACAAACACTAGCAGTTTGTGTTTCCCTGGCATGCATGTGCCCGCCTGCACGTGCCTTACTGTTTTCCGGTCGGCCACGAGCTAACATGCTCGCTAGCCCTGAAAGCGAGAGTCGTTTTCGGGAGGCCTACTGCGATGTCATTTGACACTAACTGATGCCGTCACAACTCTGCTGTGCCACATCAATTGCTTTGTCTGCACAACTTACAAATGTCAAATAATCAGCGTAATAACGGCTTTGTTATTGGCACCTCAAAAACCGTGTGTTCTGCCAGCTTGACATGCACCCGCAGCAGCCTGCACACGCGCTAACACATTCATTCGCTAAAATATTAACATGCGCGCGCACGGCATCGCCCCTACGCTGTAGCTGTGCTCACATCCTGCAAATTCGCCTCCCTCCGCGAGGCTCGTCGTGGAGGTGATGGCGTTGCAGCACGTGGGTGAGGGGCTGGTCCCGAGGGCGCAGGGCGTGAAGGACCCCTGGACGCGGTCCATGCCAACGAGGTCGAGCGCGGATTCGCATTTCTCGTATGTGGGGATCTGACCTGTAACAAATGCACGCCATCGCCAAATATTACATTTTGTGTCCAATTCTCAAGCTTCGTCATTGAGTGTTCCAAAGCACTTTGTGACATCAAAATATCGACGGCGGGAAATGCTCGCCATTGGCAAATGTTGTGGATAAGTGTCCAGTTCTCAAACTCGATCATAGTTTATTCCAAAAGGCGTACAAGCGCCCCGGAACCTCAAAATATCGACGAACAACTGCCACGCAACGTCAAGGTGGACTCCAGGCACCATTGAAGAGATGGTGGTGCCGTCCAAACGTGCCTTCTCCCGGCTTTGTGCGAGCCCCGCAAGTCCTCTCCTGAATATGTAGGCTCATTCCTAACTTTGTCTTGAGGGCTTAGGGCTACACTGACTACGGAAAAGTTGGCGACTTTGAGCAGAGAGACAGCAGCAACGATTGGATTCCTGGGGCGAGCGTGTATGCAGGAGTGGCTAGGGATGCGCTTCTACTTACATGCTCCGCGCACTGCCCTCTCATCCACCCGCTGGTCTCCCAACCGTCACGGCATCCGCCGCATGGGACATCTTATCCGCGGCCAAAGCGCGAACACGCGGTCGCTGCAGCTGCGACATTCGCAAGGGGCCGTTGCAGCCAGCAGGGAGCTGCCGCGGCAATTTGGGAGCCCCCCCCAAAATGAACCGACTTCGTTCCAGGGAATTGCAAGCCACGGCAGGGGTGTATGTGATATGCGACGCCCCCCTGCAACGCGGCTCCGCACAGCACCTCGCGGTCGACACCACGCGGGACCCTGCATTCAAGCGGCCCCTTCCTCAGATCCTCAGATCCCTCCTCAGTTTCCTAATTGCACAGTTCGCGCGTGCCCACTGCCGCGCGCCATTCCGAGCGCGTCGCGAGAGGCTCGAATCGTCACGGCTGGAAAGATGAACACGCCATGCAATGGGCTAAGGGCAAAGGGCGTCGACATTCTTTCACTCATCAGGCAGCGCGCTCCAGGGCCGCCGAGCGGCAAAGCGACCCTCACCGCTGCACGCGGCCGCCATGCACAGCGCCAGGCACACCGCTCCCGCCAGCCGCTCCATGCTCCCCTTCCCTCGCCCTCGTTCTACCTGGCGGGTTTGCAGCCAAGACAGCCCAGCAGGGGCGACAGTTCCGCCGCAAAACGGCACTCTTGTCCGCGTTCACTTCCGCCGCGCGATCCCCCCGTCGCAAGGAAAGGAGGTCTGCTGCGGAATGGGCGGCACCGCGCCAACGTGCCCAAGCGACGCACTCGTGAGGTTCCATGGCTCGGCCAACGTGGGGGTGGCAAGCGGTGTCTGCGGCGCCCGACTTCGCGGTCCGACCACGTGAGACGTTGCTTCGTACGCGCGTGTACATGTGCACAAGGAACATCGACAATCGGTGCCGATTGGCCACTTCATACATGGCATACATGGCGTGGGAACATCGGTTGCAATGCCGTCGCATTGGATTCTAAGAGCCGCGGTGGCCCCTTCGGGATATGAAACGAGGTAGCCAATGAAGTCACCGCCCTCGAGGCGAGGGCGTGTTTTAGGTGGTGGATTTGGGTCCATCCACACCATGTGCTGATGGAACAAGTGAGCAGCATCTCGTCGTCAGCTCCTGCCGGCGTGGCTAGCTATCTTCGGCCATCAATCCGATCGAGTGATGCCAACTTACTGGCGGACAATCAACAACTCAAGGCGCCGGCGTCTCTTTGCAGCTCCCGCTGCTTTGTGAGTCTCTCGTGAGGTCACGAGATTCACTGCGATTGCCATAGTACGCAGCAGCACCTGAAACCGTTGGAGGCAGCGAGCAACGTGACTGGTTGTTCGATTGTGGCATGAAGCAGAGTGGTATCCGAGGAACGTACAGTTTTGGTTCTCAGACCAGTGGGTCTTGTAGTGCTGGCTATGTTTTAGCCGGTCTTCGACGGGAGACAATTCGGCCCTCGCCAGTGGCCAGTGACTTCGTGGTTTCGACCCCTTGATATTGCGTGTGAATTCCTGGGAAAGCTCCCCTCATTCGTATACCTTCTTTGAACATTCACGTCCTTGAGATATACAGATAGGTTTTAAAGACTTTATGTTAACATGCATTTTATAGGAACACTCCTTGAGATGTGGACTGCACGAACAACCTTTAAGCCAGGATGATCTTTCCGTAGGCTTGAATCCGCGTTGTCATGCGCAGGTATCTCAAAAGAGAACGAATCGAATTCTTGTGGAGAAGCTTGCCTCCACCGAACCCATTCATGTCTCTGGGAATAAATTCATGAGCACATTGAGAACCTGGCTCAAAAGCTGATGGGCTTCGTACGTTGTGGCGGCGGCCCTGTACGCTTCTATGATCCATTCTGATGTATGGTCATGCATTGCGGGTATGGCACGGATGGTGACATTCACATTCTTGGCGCAAAACCATATGTAGGAAATCGTCTTCATACGCTGCCAGCGTATGAAGACGATTTCCTACATATGGTTTGTCACCCAGTGGGTGACGCTTGCTATCATGGTGTACTTCTCCCTTCCGTTTGATTCGATGTTTCCTAAAGTGCGATCCAAAACTCAGGGCGGCACCCCACCACGGTAAGCTTGATTCAAGAGCACACATCAAAATGCTCAACAATGGCCAGCAAACAAAGGCAATGCACTGCCTGGGTTTGCTGATCACTGTTGAGCATTTTGTACTTTTTGTGCGCATTGTGCTCTTTCACGTGAAGGGCATATTGGGACTCTATCTGCGACTTTCGCCGCTATTTTGCGGGAGCAGCTATGTTCATCACTCCACCATCGGCCTCCATATTGGCCATGAATCGGCGGTGTGCATCCCTTGGAGCCCCACATTTCCATGTGCGATCCACCAGTGGGAGCTGTCCGTGAATTCTTCACGACATATTTCCCACGCGGCAACTTCACTTCATTGTCAGCAACGAGTCGCATTGGATGCACAATTGCGCGCATTCGTCATCTTCTCCCTCTGAGACACATGGAGCAGTCGTGCTTGTCTCTCGAAGTGTGGTATGCCACACTTCGCAGCTTTTGCAGCTTCGTCAGCAATCACCAGCATGTGTGCATCCACGATGGAATGAACTGGGCAATTGTTGGCAGGTCCTACCAAAATCAGCAGTGCAGAGCACCGGCTTGCATATCATGCCCACTGCACCGATGGCACGTCATTCACAGTCCAAAGTGCATGGTGCTGAAAACCGTGTACCGTGTTATGCGTGTAAAAGTGATGTAAATTTCGTGTAACCATCGTGTACCCATCGTGTACTGATCACAAAATAGGCGGCTGCCACTGGTACACGGTTGAAATCGTGTAAAATAGTGTTATTTATCGTGTTGTACATGGTGGTAAGGTAGACTACTTTCGTGTACTACGCAGGGCTGAAAACTGCACAATTTTAACAATCGTGTAAAAGCATGCTCCGAAGTACCCGATTTCTACACGATTTTAACACGATTTCACACGATTGCACACCGTGTGAAATGGCCGAATTTTTACCAGTTATTGCGCCCCTTACCTAACACATGGCGAATTTCTCCTGACCATATGGCGCCCTCAAAACTTCCGCCGCAAACTTTTCGTTCACGTTTCTCAATATTGGCATGATGTCCCACAAATTCTTGATCTGTCGTATCAATCCACGCAATTGTTTGCTAAATTGAACACTTCGAATTCGGCATTCTTCCGGACATCCTTGCGACACCTCATGATGCCTCCTTCGGTGAACGAGTGCCTCCCATTTTGCGACTACCGTGGTGTTGCGCTCTCATTCTAAATAAATAATTGAAAGTTCTCGAATTTCGCCCATTGGGGACTCTACATTATCTGGAACTAAGTTCTCGGAAGTGAGAATTCAGAAACTCGTATCGCTG
>CAJHUC010002720.1:0-44074 GCA_905146915.1 Ostreobium quekettii
GTCCAGTCGAATAGTGCAATTGGTGGATGGGCTTTACACTCACTGCCCTGGCGTGGAAACTGTGGAGTACCGCCGCAGCAACCCATCGTTATATGTGATACGTATCACCCATTCCCAAGTATGTTGAGTGGCTCAACTGTGTTCAGAGGTGAACCCTCTTTGCCACCTGCCTCAGGTGATGTGGGTGTGTGTGTGTCTGCGTTTGGTATTACAACTATGCCGAACCCTTGCTGGAATGGCTGGGAAGACTTGCAATGGGAGTGTGGTACGCACTGCGTACTACGCAGCAGTACCAGCCGTAGCAAGTGGTGCAGGATTGCATGCATACACTGGAACTTTACACACGGCTTGTGTGTTGTTTAGTTCTCCAAATCACTCCATGTATTACAAACCGCAGAATACGTGACCTGGAAGACGCCCACACAAATTTATCAAGCATGCAACCAACATAATTCGAGTTGCTGCAAAATGGAAACCCCTTGGCAACTTCGCCTTGACCTTGCCGTGGCTGGAAAGCAAGTACCTGTGGGTAATAACGGACCAAAATTATTAATCAACGGATATTTTGTTGCGGACCGGACGCCGCACACATCATCCGTTAACTTAACGGCAAATAACGGTGAAGAAAAAGTGAGAGCCGGATTTTGCGGACTGCAGTACGGCAAATAGCGCACCGGATATTACCGGACGAATATCACACTCAGTTTTACGGACCGGACTTAACGGACCGGACGGCACCCGAGTGTGGCCACCATTGTGTCACAATCCCGATCGCCGCTTGGTCTCCCCTACAGATCTGATCGCTACGACTCCCTCCCAATCGCTATGTGCTCTCTCTGGCAGCTTGGGTCACTGCTCTGTCTCCCCTACAGCCCTGATCACCGCAACTCCCCTTCACACCCCAATCGCCATGGCGCCCTCCCATAGGGATCGCCCCTCTGGGGTAGGAGTGGGACTGTGGAGTAGGACCACCATTGCCTGGTCTGGCGCCAGACTAGTGCTGGTACGCGCTGGTATGTAGCCGGTCTGGCAACACGTCTAATGTACAGGGTCGGGTCAGAAGTCCCCCTTTTGTCTAACGCACCCCCCCGCAGAGGACCCCCTTTTGTCATTTTCCCTAAAAAAATGAAAATGCAAAATAGAAGGAAAAATAGAAACAAGAAAAGAGGAACAACTGTCAACCGTCCGAGACACAGGCCGCCTCGCCTCCAGCGCAGGCGCGGCGCCGCCCTCTCCAGCCGGCAGCATGGATATGCACAGCCACCACGGTCATCACCACGGCCCGCCCAGGGGTGGCCGCGGCGGCCCGCAGATCTCCCGCCAGGAGGCGCAGCGCCGCCTGAAGGAGAGCGTGTCCGGCCACCGGACGGGGCTGCCCCGAAAGCTGCTGGACCTGTTCGCGCCGCGGGCACCGCTGCCACACATCCCGCCGCAGCCTCGGCGGCGGCCCAACCTGCCGTACACCGGGATCGCGCAGTACCTGGCGTTCTTCGCGGAGCCAGGGGATGGGGAGTACGAGATCGGGAGGCCCGACGACCGGCCACAGTCCCCGCGCACCTTTCGCAACCGGGAGCTGGCGGTGCAGGCCAGGGTGGACGTGGAGAGCAGGGCGGAGAAGTGAGTGATCCGGCTTGGCGGGTGCGCGGAGCTCGCGCGGCTGCACCCGGCTGGTTTGGGCACTGAGGGCTGGTCAGCGGCCATGCTGGGCTCTGGCGGCCGGGGAATGACTCCCCTTCGGCTTGGGAGCCTCTTTTCGTCGTACTGAATCCCGATTCTGTGTTTGCCGCGAAGGATTGAGAGGCTGAAGCTTGCTCAGAAGGCGAAGGTTAGTTCTCTGCCCATGGGTCTGTCCTTGGCTCCGTCCATGGAATGGAATTTGTGAATGGGTTTGTTCACAGCGTGAGAACTCGTGCAGGGGCCTCAGCTTGTCCGCCCAGCGGTCTGACTTGTGGCATCTGGTATTTTGGCAGCTGTCAGGGCAGTTTTGCGATTTGGAGCCTGCGTATCTGACCCCAGGGCCTGCTGACGTCATCGCTGTTTGTGCTGTCCAGGCGGAGAATGATGTTGAAGAAGGCGTGAAGAGTTGGGATGCCAAGAAAGACCCCAAGATCGAAGTGAGCAATAATTTCATGGTGCATTCAGTGCAGTGGTACCACCATGTCATTTCTGTGGTTGTGTTGTGTGGTTGACTGCCAAGAAGCATCAACTGTGCCTGTTCGTCAAGTTGCTCCTGATGCAACAGAGACAAAGCGCTTTCTTGTGGCACGGCTGGCTGATGTGTGCAGGGTCTCTCGTAATGTGTCCTTTCTGATTTTACTGTGACCAGGGTGATGCATACAAGACGCTATTTGTGGCAAGAATCAGCTACGATGTGACGGAAAAGAAATTGAAGCGTGCGCTCGAGGAATATGGTCCGATCAAGAGGGTGCGCTTAGTCCATGACACAAATGGTGGGTGCACTCCTGTGGTGATATTCAAGTAACCACCTCTGTAGCTTTGTGCCAAAACCATTTTTTATGCTGAGGGCACTGCTGGGGATATTTGAAACCTACTACATTCGATCTGGCTGAATATGCGCATCAATGGCATGCATTGGGAAGCACTGATTCGGAGACCTTGTGAAGCTGCGTGGTCCAATCCAGGGTGGTCACAGGCTGCAGTTGGCTGTGGTGTATAACTGGTAGTTTGCTGTAGGCTTGGCCTGATTGAATGGTTCTTGCCTACTATGTCGTTTTTCTGTTCCTTTTGGTTGCTTTTGTTTCTCAATATTGTCAGTGCGATGTTTGACTTTCTTTCCAGGCAAGCCCCAAGGCTATGCTTTCGTTGAGTTTGAACACAAGGCAGACATGAAGGATGCTTACAAGAACGCCGATGGACTCAAGCTTGAAGGGCGAAGAATTGTTGTAGATGTAGAGAGAGGGCGAACAGTCGATGGCTGGTATGTTGGACACTGGCAGCACTTGTTTTCACATAAGTAAGTCCAGCACTCCTGGGCACCTTGGACATTGCAGGCAATTCGGCCAATATGAGCTCATGGCTGCATCCTGTTGACTGGAGGTTGCATGAGATGGACATGTCTATAATGCTTACTGTTTTTGCTCTGTTGTGGTGCAGGCGGCCTCGCCGGTTGGGTGGTGGTTTAGGAGCACAGACTCGTGCAACCAGAGAACCAGGAGCTGCCAGAGAAAACGCAAGGATTGAGATGGAAAGGTGGGGGGCCACAGCACTCCCTAGTGGCCTTGCAATGACCAAGCTGGAACATATGAAGGAATCCGTACCCACAATAGCGCAGTCTGGTGTTGATGGACGATCTTGTCAAAAATGTACTTTGCTTCATAAGCATCAAAGGGGTTGCTAGAGTCCGTGTGGGAATGGTGTTGCTGGGTAAAGGCTATTGGTTTGAGTGTTTAGTCCTCGTCTCAAACCCTGCCTTTCAGACCTACACACTTTGGTGGCTTGAAAGTGGACTGTAGATGCTTGTCCATGGCACTGGCTTGGTTGTGTGTCTCAGTTCAGCCCCAATGTGTGCAGGGACATGAGAGACCGTCGTGACGGTCCCCCCATGCGACGTGACCTCATGGATGGCAACAACTATGACCGCTACGTGAGGGACAGGCCACCACCATTTCCAGACAGATTCGACCGCGACCGTCCTCCACGTGACTATGACCGGCCACCACCAAGGCGCAGGGACCAAGAGCAAGATCGTGACATGCTTCACAGCCGTGATCGTGACCATGATCGCGACCGCGACCGCGACCGCGACCGTGATCGTGACAGGGACCGTGACCGTGGCCATGACCGCGATCGCGACAGAGGTAGGGAGAGGGATAGGCACGAGAGGGGGGACCGCCGAGATCGGAAGAGGTCACGCGACCGTGACGATGGCAGGTATGTTGAGCTCCTCAATGGGACACTGGGACAGGTTTTGGAACAGGGTGGGTTTGGTGAGTATGATGTTCAACGCTACACCAGGTACCCCAGCCTCACCAGTCGACTCGTGAGCTGAGAGCTGCAGGCAAGCCCAACAGGTGCCAATAGGTACAGGGGCAGTACCTAGTTTTACTTTGACAACTGTAGCCATTGCGGATGTCGAACACAGAAGCTGCCAGAATACATAATGGCAGGTGGGAAGAAAGCAGGTTGCTGTGTGTTGTTCACATAGCATGGAATGGGGCAAAGTAATGCAGCTGGGACCAGTTTTCACAGGCCCCTCTCTTGCGATGGGAGGCAACAGATTGCACTATTTTAGCTTTCCTTTATTGTGCAGCATGTTTGGTTTGCATATCAAATTTGCTGCTGGTCTGTCGGGAGTTTGCAGATGTAGCACGGTGAGCCCAAAGCATATAATACGTATTTTTCCCGTATTTTGGCAAATTCGTCACACCACCATGTACAGAACAGGAGTCAGGTTCAGTGGTGAGTGCCCTTGACAACAAGGTTTCGTTTCATCGCCACTGGAAGCCTGGAGTAAAAATGCGAGGGACAGGCTGGAGCCTGTGGGATTATCCATGCCAGCTGACCTGGACATCTCAGAGGGTTTGGTGTTCAGACAGACAGCACTGCACAATGGTGGCGCAGTTCTGGCCACTGCATGAGCTTGGTGTGCACTAGGATGTGCATTTTATATGACCTGCGCATGTGTTTGCCATCAAACATCTATACTTTGCACAGCAACAGCATTCTATGGGACTGTTCATGTGGTCAAGGCTACTACATTCTTGTTCTGTCGATCGCTTGGAGTGTTGGTTTGTGCGAAAAACTCAATAGTGGCTTGTGGATTGATTCCACTGGACCAGATGGATATCGCATATGGACTCTGAAGTGCTCGCAATATGCAACATCTGCATACAGTATCTGCACACTTGGTATCCATGCTGCACAATGGCACATTGTGTCTTCCATGGTCACCATTGTGCAGTTGGGCGAGAATATCAGTTTGCATCAGAGGAGTCTGACAGTCTGGGGGTGTCCATGGGCCAGCGATGTTTTGCTGAGGTTTCCAATGAGAGATGCAGCAACGAAGATGCGAAAGGCATCAGAGATTCGTCCTATTTGGTATTGGAATGGAGCAATGCTCCTTGCTACAGGTGTTGAAGTGAGAACGCATCTAGGAACCCATAGGGGAATGTCATCTTTGCTTCCAGTTGCAGTTTCAGCAGCCCTCTCGTTGGCTTGCCAAATTGTGCAGAGTGTTCAACAAGGTACCCAAAAGGCAGCTGCACATTTGCTATCCGTAGGCCAGACGCTGGGTTTGTTGGAACCAAGGGAGGTATGTGTCCTCAACCTCTCGTGTCGCCCCTGGTAAGGTTTTATTGGTTGTTGTGTACCTGCACCAACTCATTGCGGTGGTTCAGCAGTATCCCCCAATAATGTGTCGCAGGGAGCCAAAACGACGAAACCTGGAAGAGGGTGAGCTGGATGGACGCAAGGACAGGGACAGGGACAGGGACAGGAGGAGGGACAGGGAGAGGGAGAGGGATCAGTAGGCTGCCAACCAGCATATTGTGTGCCATTCTTCTGTCGCTGCTTGCTTTCTGTTTTGGGTGTGGGTGTGGCTGCTCTGGTTGTTTTGGCTGGGGTGCTGCCGAAGCTGGAATCCACCAAAGCAGGTAAAGTTAAAGCAGGCTGGTGTGGAGGAGAGGTTGCCTGAAGTAAGTCAAGCTGATGTGAGAGCACGCCCTGTGCAGGCTGCATGTGTTCATTCCGCATAGAGGGTTTGGTCGTGGAGACGGGTGAGTGTCTGGATGCACAGCAGGAGACGACTTTCTGTCAGGTAATGGGGGCTGCCTGCGCAGCTGCCCAGCATGAGGGCGTGAGAGCCCAGCTTGCTGTGTTGGGAGCACAATGTGTTGCATGACCAGGTAAATAGGATGAACAGGTAATTTGGCAAGGATCGCACTGGGGAGGTGTTGCTGCTGGTTTGTCAACTATGTAAGACGGGCTTGTCTCTTTGTGTTTGTATGTTGCACATCTGCTGATGAGGTCGACCTGCGATAGTGAGAACTCCACCACTCTGTCCTCACCTGCTTTTCCATTTGTAAACTGACTGTGCAGGATTTGATTACGTGCCTTACCAGTGGCATCGTCAAGTGCACAGTGCCCTCGCAGGATCGACGCACTACCCTGTTGCCATCTCCACGAAAGACGGTTCACTGGTTTCTCCTTTCATTATGACCACTTGCGCCCCTTGCCCAGGATGTGTGGAGCTCATTTTCTTTGGAAAATCATCGACCATGAAACCAGGGCCTTCACCGAAGCCCTGTGTTTAGTGCACATCCCCCCAAACCCTTGTCCGCTGCAGTCGTGTCCAATGTGATGTTTTTGTCTTCCATTCTTGTCTCGCGCGTTTCCCTTGCCTTCGTTCTGTTGGCCATGAGCACCACGCATGATGACGCCGTGGCTTCAACACGGAAAGGATGTGGATGTTTGCATCAGCAGCTGTGCGATGGTGTCCCTGTTCCATCAAGTTTTTTCTGCTCGAAAATTACTGGATACTGAACAGTGACAGCCCACTACTACCCCGTCGTAAGCAGGAGTGGGATATGTGTCAACAGAACCCTGCTGATATTCGCAGAAGGAACTGCTTGCAGTGCTTTACTTATTTCATCCCACCATACTCCGTGTTTCCTGGGCACATTCAATGACGACATGTTCCAGTCAAACGGAAGAAGGCGTGCGTTACCGGTAGAATCCACTCTTCGGCAACGAAAGGGTGCTGGCCCAGGGTGATGTTCACATCTTCCAAGGGGCAGCTGCAATCTGGTGGGTACCTGGCAGCCCCTCCTATTCAGCAAACGACATTCCCACCGGGGGATATTTGACACGCTAGGCATTGTCATCCAGCGCTGATGGACTTGGAATGCACCAGGGTGATGCCGCTGCCTTGTGCGACTGGTGCATTGCCAGACGGAATTGGATGTAACCGTTATGATGCGAATGGATGTAACCGTTACGGTCGCCGTTGTTGCCAAGTGAAGTGCATCGAGGACGCGGCGTCGTGGCTTTTTGGGTTCAGACGTGTGCTGACTCTGTAGTGAAACATTAGATCTGGGACGGCCGGGCCACAATTTGTTTGAGCGCCTCTCCTGATGCCAAAGTGGAGGCGTAAGGGGTTGCGCTCTTGTAGTTTTGGAAACGTGGTGTCATGCTGGCGCTAATCTTGGGTACCCGTCTCAAACCGGCACGACTCGGCAACGTTGTCTCCAATGTCCCCACCATCCTCGACGTCCAGCCCCGGCCAGCCATCGAGCGCCGCGCCCCCCTTCATCCCCCCTGGGCCTTCTCCACCTCCTCTGGGGACACGAACAAGGGCGAGTTCATGAACAGAGCGCACAGGAAGCCCAGCACTCGCATGGTCTCACTCGCATACACCGGTGTCCCTTCAGCCGCTCGCTCTCAAACCTAACGACTACAACTGTGCAGGGGCTTCTGTGATGCGTCCCTATCCTCGTGGAGTGACTCAGCCGTCGAAAATGATCATCTGCGGCAAGAAAATAGCATCGCAACATTGTCATTGGAGGGTTGTCCATTGAATGATCTGTTTTCTTTTCTGCCACAGGTGTCCCTTTGCTGTTTGCCATCTGGAGAACTGTGGACTGTATGTGGTCTTCTGAATCGCGGGTTGTGAAGTTCTTCCTGGCAAATGGTTTGAGGCCCTTGTGTGCTTGTATATGAATTGATGCTGTCCGATGATCTGATCACAGTAGAGGCACATGCCATTACTAGTGCATGGATGTTCACGTTGCTGTAATGGAAGCAATACGCACATTGACACTGTTTCTCTCCTTGACACATCCAATGCGTGCACTTCCTTGAGGCAAAGTTGTGAATTCCCCCATGCCACACCGATGTGATTTCCAAGCCTGCTGTGGGTTTGCACCACCTGTTGCACATGTGTGTGTACAGACCCAACTGTCTGTAAAATCCTGGAGTGCGTGGAACCTGCCACATCTCAGCTGCCCAACAAAAGGTGAGCGGGCCAGGCGGAAAGCTGGTGGTCGCACACAGATCATTACATTCTGAACAAAATGACACAGTGCTATGCATTGTTTGCAGCCATCAAAAAGATCTCATTCATTGCAAAATTTCGACACCCAAGAGTGGCTGGGCATGTTCTTGAAGAGTGCCGCACCCACATCCAAACTACCAAGAGAACAATGCTGCAGAAAGAAAACCAGCGCCACATTCAGATCATGCTGTCATGTCTTTTTGTTTCATCCAAATGTCAACAACTGGCACCACTGGCACCAAGCAAGAGACTGACAAGCCAGCCATGGCTGTTGGGCCACTTGGGGGTGAGCCACCTGTGCCCCTGGCTACAGTCGCACTGTCGGGTAGTTTCGAGATTTAAATCCTACATCACGAGCAGTCGACAGCATTCATGTGCGCTTTTCAACGGACCGCGGCCGTCTCAACAACCCAGGAGTCTGACATGACAATCAGCATGAAGTTGGTATCTGACATCCAAATTATATTGCCTCAAACTGTACAGAAACAAACTCAGAGGCCCTGCCTTTGATCCACCACCCATGAATTGCCATTTCCAGCTACAGTGCCACTAAGAATAAATACGACAGCTTTCAAAAGTACAAGCACAATGGTACATTTCCTGACTAATGACCCCTTCCTTCCACCAGTCTCCTCGTGGCATCCCCAACTGCTTCCGTCTGCTTGCAGCCAACCATTTCCTGCTGGTTTTCGGTTTTCTGCCGTGCCGGAGGGCGCAGGAAGCACACAACCCAGCCTACTAGCAAACCCCTTGTGTCCGTGTTGTCCGTCCAAGCTGATTTCCCACACGTGCTCCAGTGCTCACACCCTGAGTATCTGCGCCTTGTGGCCGAAGCATATAGCGATCCAGTCCGGTCGCGTGGTGGACCACTGCAGCTGCATGACCTCCGCACCCGCACTGTAGGACAGAATGGGGTCCAGGCTCCTCTCCATGGGCTTGCCGATGGCGGACAGGTCCCAAATGAGGGCCTGTGCGTCGTCCCCGGCGGTGCACATGTGGCAGGAGCTGTGTGGCGCCCACGTGACCGCGTTGACGGGCGCCTGGTGGCGGTCCAGCTCCACCACCGGCTGCGTGGGGTACCGAATGTCCAGCACCACCACCTTGGGCGAGTCCTTGATGACCGTCGCCAGGTAGCGCGGGTCCTGCTTGTTCCAGCTGAGGCGCACGAGCGGCGTGTCCGGCTTGGGGCTCTCGAAGATGATCGTGGACCGCTCCGTGTCCCTCAGGTCGAAGACGCGCACTGAGCCGTCCGCAGAGACGGTGGCGAACACCCCCCGCCCACCCCACGCGATGTCGTACACCTCCCTGTCGTGCGCGATGAGCTGCTTGTCCACCACGCGCCGCTCCACGTCCCAGATGGTGCACGTCGTGTCAATGGACGCCGTGCCCAGGCGACTGGGCATCTGGTCGTTCCAGTCGAACGACGTCAGCGGCTCGCAATACTCCGGGTTCTTGGCGTTGGACAGCGTGGCCTCGAGCTGCAGACCGGCCTCGCCCACGCGCCACAGGCGCAGCGACTCGCCCGCGCTGGCCACCAGGTCCGACAGGGTGCCCTCCCTGTCGGGCGTGAACATGACCTTGGTCGCCGGGTAGCCCAACTCCACCCTGTGGCCGGGGTGGCAAACGAACTGGCCGGTGTCCTCGTTCAGCTGGATGACCTCCAGGAAGTTGTTGGTGGCCTCCTGGAAGGAGCCCAGCGCCAGGCGGAAGTGCTTGTCCTTGCGGATGCTCCAGTTCATGGCGTACAGCGTCGCCGACGCGTTGTAGGTGAAGATTTCGGCGCCCTTGTCCGATGACCCCTGGGACGTCGCGCCGGTCTCCGTCATGGCGAACGCGCCGCCTCGGGAACGGACAGACTCCAGACCGCAATGCCGCGGCGCGCGCGGCCTACGTCAGTAAGCCGCACGGCTGGGCGCAACGCGCCCGCTGCGCTTTCCACAACCAGCAGCAAGTGGCGGCAGGGTCCCAGAGTCAGCCCTCTGGGGCTTCCCGGCGGAAGTACGGTGACATCTCTGCCGCAAACAGCGTCCGGTCTTCGGTGGGACAATCGTCTCAGAGGACGCTCCGCGAACGGGATGGCCCCGCTGCCAGCACCGCGCTAGGGTTCCAATGGCACGGTCGACCTCCCGGGTCGCTGGGAGCGAAGGGAGCAGCGCGTCGCACGGTTCTGCCGCCCGTGCCGGCTCGCAAGGACGTCGAGACACAAAGTCGAGGAATCCGTGCCACCGTCGCGCAGGCCTCTGCCCGGGTGCGCCAGCAACTGCAGCTGACGTCTCGTCCTGCTGGTCTTGTCGTGTCGACGCCAGCGAGGCCCCATACTCCCCGAGTATGGGAATTGCATTAATGTGGCAAAAATGTTTTGGAGTAAAGTTATTGCACGCAGCCACGGGGTTCCTCCGCCCGGCAGATGACGACGGGCATCAGGAACAAGGAGCGCATTCATACGCTGGCTCAAAATTACAAAACACATTTTCTTGGCAGATCGGCCCGACGGCCATCAAACACGGCACCCACGCCTCCCCGCTCGCCCTGGCGAGCGTCTCGACAACATGGTAAATTGTTTCCAACAACCTCAATTTCACTGTTGTTTGGGTCGCCAGGTAATATGAATATGAATTAGTAGAGAATCGGGCAGCCCGTGGTGGAACAGGGGAACATAGAAGAAATGGCGACCTTCAGAGTTTCGCACATGACCACGAGCTGCTCAATGCCTAGGGACACGCGGTTCATGGATACCTCGCCTTAACAACCAGTGCAAAAGTTGCAACGTGCATCAGCACACACGATGGTGCAACCCCGCCGTGGCAAAGTCGCTTGAACATGTGCTAGACCCACTATGACTGACACACAAGGGAATCCACCAAGCACCTGTCATTGCCTGCAAGGTGTAGGGACTCTGCCACGTGTTTTCGACGGATGCAATCAATGGAATGCAGCGGCTACACATGCACCCACCAAATGGAAGAAACAGTTGGTCAGCTCGGTCTACTTCCTAAAGAAGCACTTGAGAAGGATGCCAACGATTTCTCAACCTTGCTGCACGTGCCTCCATGGTGTCCCTAGGTTTGGGCGCTACACTGGGACAGTAGCATATGGGTGCCTTACTACTGCTACAATTTAGGGAAGATTAGGACATTCTTGTATTTCTCTGCTGCACATCTCGCTGTCATACAATGCCAGGGCTGACACACAACCCACATTCAAACTTGAACTAGCTCGCCACAATTGTGGCCCCCGACAAGCTGTCTCCTAGGTCTCTCTGTCTTCACCAGTTGCAGGGCCCAGTTCCCTTGTGTAACTATGGCACAGGCAGGTTGAGTTGTCAATGCCCACAAATTGACAGCCTGGCTTGCACATAATACAGCTGGTGCAGTGTCACACCACCAAGGACCGGACATCTCCCAGCACGACCAGACAAGGGGTGCTGCCCTCGATGCCTCTCAAAGTTAAAAGGCAAGTCGCAAGTTACAGCAACTTGAAACGAAGTCTGCAAAGATCCCCAGGCAACACTCCACACTCAGCAGGACATCACTAACCTATGCCATGCCCATCGATATTCGCCAGCACCACGCATGGAGGCGACAGAGCACCAAATGTCTGGACTTGTGGCCAGCGTAACTCTGTCCTGATGCCACCATGCATGACGCAAAAGCATCGTACACACCACTGCACTGTCAGCCACAGCCTCTGGAGCGAGATAAGTCCATTGACACACACCCTGGGAGCTTTGCATGCGGCATTCCAGCAGATGTATGCGCCCGCTATCAACTGCAGCAGTCACCCCACACTCGTTGCTTCCCCGGCGCGCTTGAGACTCTTCAGCGTGTTGGACAGCCAATCCAATCCCTCATACAGACCCTCTCCCCTGGAAATCAATACAGGCAAACCAGTTGAGGTTGCTGCAGCACCAAATCAGGATCACCACACTGTTTATCAGCATGCAACAGTCTTACTGGGGCCCACAAGGACCATGTGCCAGTATCAATTGGCCAAACCTTTCCTGAATCCCTGGAGTCGAAAGGCTACTGCATGAGCATACAGAGGGGCTTTTGTGAACCAAAACCTGTTCTGGTGGCTGCGTAAAGCTTCAGGAGAACATTCAAGGGCTGGACCGCATATGGTAGCCAACACAAGCTACCAGAGTGCATGCCTGCTTTGCTGCATAGCAGGGTTGGTGGCGCAGCAGCAACAGGCCCGCTGTTAAGATCCCGCGAGAGAAAAGTTCCAACGTGTGACCATGCAACTTGGCAAGGGAGCCATTTGGGTACCTGATTGCAATCGAAGCCTGAACGTGCCACCTGCGGCCTCGCAGCTCAGGTAATCCAAGGGCCTCACATACGTCAGCTGTTGTCAGGCAGCCCTTCTGCAGTAAACCGCACACAGGAAAGCCATGTCACGCCACCACTTCTGTCCTGACCATGAATTCTTGAGGCTCATTGGAGTTTTATCGCCGAGGCTGGGACAAGACATTGACATGGCAAGCACACAACATGGTCCCCATATGAGCAGCAGAACGTCTGATATGCTTGCACATGTCCCAAGGAAGCGCTTTCCAGCTGCCATTGCACTACGAAGTCACCACCACTGAGCCAGATGCAGAGAAGAGTCGGCTGGCTGGGCAACCAAGCGACAGCAAGGCTCATGTGAACACAACTGTGCTCCTGCCCCACTGAGGTGCCAAACCAACCTGGCAAGACCAGGCCTGCAGAGGTTTGAGCTGAAGAGTGCAATGCAGCTGCACTACTGCCAGGTCCACATTTCCGTACGCTTACCATGTCTTGCTTGTTTGCGTACACCAGGATGGCACTGTTCCTCATCAACGGATCATCGATAATGTTCTGCACACACACACAACACCACAACTTCCGCTTCAAGTTCTTAAAAATTCAGACCGGCATCAGTTCAGAACCGCGCACCACGGGCATCCGTGACCGTCGGTCTGTCTCCAGCGCCGAGGCTGGTCACACCTTGAACTCCGTGGCCGCCTTGTCTATCCTGTCCCTGTCCTGGGAGTCCACCACAAAGATCAGCGCGTCCGTGTTGTTGAAGTAGTGCCTCCAAAGCGGCCGCAGCTTCTCCTGGCCACCCACGTCCCACACCGTGAATACCACGTTCTTGTACTGCACCTTCTCGACGTTGAACCCTGGAAAACCACGACCAAAAATGTGACCTCCAGGGATCGAACCCTGTTGAAGGACCCAACGGGCGACGGCGATGGCCGGGGGGGCCTGCGACAAGGCCTTCGTACCAATGGTGGGCACTGTGCTCAACACCTCTCCGATGTGTAGCTTGTACAGGATCGTGGTCTTCCCCGCCGCGTCAAGGCCGAGCATCACGACCTGGGCACGCGAGCGCAGCAAGGCGCTTCCGATCAGCCTCCAATGCCGCAAGCGCGCCCATTGCGCCAGGAGCCGCCTGCCCACGGGAGCCGCCATCTCACCCGCATCTCCCGGTTGCCGAACAACCGGTCGAACATCTTCTTCAGCGCGTTCCCCATTGCGCTGGGCTCCGGGTAGGGGTGGCTGGGGGGAGCGGCGATTCTTCCTGCCTGCTGGGTTCCCCTCCGACGCGCACAGCCGGGCAACCAGCGAGGGGGAATGTGTCCCGGCGCGGGGACGCCGCCTGGAGTGGCCCCAGCAGGGCAAGCGGCAGCTCAGGCACGACGCCACCCACGGAGAAGTGGCCCGGGGCCACGGAATACCGCCTTGCGGGCTCCGCGAGATGAAACAAGATTGAACAAGAATGAAACGGGGCGCATGTCGCACAGGAAGCCTGGGCAGGCAGCCTTCCAGAAGGAGGCGGACATTGGGCTTGATCCCCTGCAACGGATCCGAGACAGCGGGGGCCACGCATGCCCGTGCAGGGGTTAACCAGGGTATAACCCGTGCAGGGGTTCTTGTACGACTTTGCAGAGGGCACATTCATGGCCACGCAGCCCGGGTTGCATGGCGCCATGCCCACGGGCTGACAGCGTGATCGCCGCGTGACAGCATGGGCCACACGAGGCTCGATGCACCCGCCAAGGCTCGACACAGTGGTGTCAAATCTTCAGGGCGATGCCACGCGACATTCCTCAACAGTGGATGAGGGATGCCGCTACGGGCTGCGCTCGGCAAGATAGGACAAACTTAGGGGCTTTAATCCACGCGCGCTCATTGTGTGGGCCCATCCTACAGCAGCAGCTGCTTCATAAACACTATCCAGCTGCTGTACTCCACAACAGCACGATTTAGCCGGAAAAACACGCTTGCATCGGAAGCCTAGCTTTCACTACCATGCTCACAACGGGCACTCGGAGCAACGGAGACTCCATTCAGCCACGAGTTGCACAGCAGTCATACTGGGCTGACGATGATGGTTGCACCACCCTTGATCGTCGATTGCAGATCGTGGGTCCGCTTCTGCCGTTCCAACGCAGCTCCATGTTCCAAGGCAGCCCGTCCAAACGGGCCGCGCAAACGCCCATGATCAGCATTGGCGATGGATTGCAAATTTCAAGCAGACTAAAGCCGCCTTGCTGGTGAAGGGCGCAGCTTGCTACGCAACAACGCAAAGTACCACTTTTGTGACCAAGGGCATCCCAACGGCACCCCAAATCATCGATGTTGTCTGCAACATCAGGCATGGAAGTGCCCACCATACTGACAGGTGATCGTACTGTACACGTTGAAATAAGGCTGCCACAACCTGCATTGTAGCACCAATCGCGCAGTGGTGCAATGCTGTCAATTCAACATTATTGGGCTTGCCTTGGGAACCACCAAGCCTGTTTTCCCGCTACTGAGTACGACTGGCCTACACAAACCTACTCGACAATGAACCAATCCCAATTCGGTCAGTATTCCGGGGTCACTCCCAGCAACGTTATTTGGTCACAGCCTCTCCTCCTCCAATTCCAAAAAACCCTCCCCCTCCAACCCAGTCTCCGCCTCTCCGTGTTCATGCCTGTAGAACTCCCACATGTCTGAAAGGATGCCAATCACTGTTATTGCCTTCCCACACCTGCTCAGATCCTCCTTGTACATCCTACCAGGTATGCTGGGGTTCACCATAGCGAACACCTCATTGACAACATTTTCACACATGTCTGGCTCATCTTGGCTGTCCTGTCCGCACTCCTTCCACAAGGCGTGTATCTCCTTGAAGAACATCCGGACATCGACGTAATCCAAGTAGCCACGCTTGTGGACATCGAAGATTGGGAAGAAATATCGCACAGCCGCCTTGCTGGACCGGTCCCGCCATGCGACCACGAATCTGGTGAAATCCATCAATCCCATTTCTCCCCCTGCACCTCCTGCGTCGCCCGCCCCTGAGCCACACACATGCTCCTCGAAGAGGCGCTTGACAAACAATTCGGAAAACTTCGTCCCCTCAAATTCCAGCAGCATCTGCAATGTGACCCTCTCACAGCCTGTTGGCTCCGACAAGTCAGAAAACGAATCCAGGACCGTTTCGATGACCTGGGACACAAACACATTGCATCATTGGTGAAAGCGCAGACAGCCATGTGCCTGAATTGTGTGACAACTGGCACAACACTTCACAGCCATGACTCTCTTCATACGACCGCAGCAAGGACATTGCCAGAAATTGGTAAATATCATGGTGATATTAATGTGGATAAACTGTACTCACCTTGCCCTGCATCATCTTCGCACATAACACCCTTCAACCGTACTTCAGTACAAAGCGCTCTTTGAGCAAACCAATACCATCACCAGCACACAGCCAACAATCGACTCCACAAATGATAGCATTCTCACCAAAAGTGTGTCTCACTTACCACCCATCTCTGAAGGGTATCTCCAGATTCATCCCACCTTCAAATATCCAGCAGAATGACAATGGAGTACAGAACGTGGGATGTTGCTGAACATTGGCTATGCACAGTCCCAGGCATAAATGACCAGGGAGCACTGAGGTTGGTACGTATCATGTCACACTGCCACACAACAGGTGTTGGGCATTTCCATTAGCTGTATGCGAAGGTTGCAGAGATTGGAATAGGAGGAATGCACATCACAGCCCCACCCAGTCAATGCAACATTTTGTCCATTACCGAACATTAGATCTGGGAGTCAGCATGGACTCAGCTTGCAAACAATCAGTGGCACAAATGCTTTTTCCATTCTGGTGCTCCAGGCATGCTGTCAATGGCTGCAACTCCCAATGCAGCGGACAATGGTTGATCTGTGGGTGCATGCCACAAGTGCCCAAGCCTCCAGGCCGTATCGCAGCACACCTGTCTTGAAAACCAGCTACCCGAGTCCGCCACTCTCCTCCTATCAGTCACTGACTCCATGGCCCTCCTGACCTCCTGCAGCTCCTCCATAACTGTGCTTGTCAGCAGTTCCACCACTCGGGTCTGCCCATTCCGGACAGCATGGTGGAATGCAAACTTTTGGACAGCCACCTGTCTAGCCTGTTGGATGCGGTGCTTGTCCATCCCTTGCCTCTCAAAAAGCTTGCAGTAACCCAAGTAATCCTCCAGATCCTTCAAGGTCACAATCCCACGTGCACTTCGATCGTAGGTACTGAGCTCCAAGTGCTGGAACAATGTGTTCGTCAGTACACTTGCGAGCATGCTCACGACCAATTGCACACATGTTGACCACTGTAACGCAATATTCTGCTTG
This sequence comes from Ostreobium quekettii, assembly GCA_905146915.1. Classification (NCBI taxonomy): domain Eukaryota; kingdom Viridiplantae; phylum Chlorophyta; class Ulvophyceae; order Bryopsidales; family Ostreobiaceae; genus Ostreobium; species Ostreobium quekettii. Next base: position 16,651 of record CAJHUC010002720.1, read on the forward strand.
CTATCAGTGACGTGAGCATCTCCCACAGGCAAGACAAGCAAAAACTTTGATCATGAGTCGACCAGTTCTATGAGCTTGGACACAGCAAAACATGAACATAGTGTTGAGCAGCGTGCTCCAATTTCTTGTGCTGATGTTGCAGCTGCCCTTTGGACGTTTTCTTTAGCATTGGCAGTACAATTGCACTCCACTGACAATCTCCCAGGAGAAACACCACAGCAATTAGCTTGTTGGCGCCAAGGGCTCCCAGTTGTCAGCTGTGAGGCTGCAGTTGGCACATATGCCAGTCTGAAGGCAGCAGCAATTTTCATCTAACGACGTCCAACAAAAAACAGCACTCTACAAGTTGTCAAGCACAGGGCATCAAGAGCCTATAAAAACAGCAGGCCACAATCAGCAACAGCGTCACATCAAGCTGATGTATGGATGCTCACCAATCTGCGCATGTCTACATAGCGCTTGACGTATTCTGTCAGGCTTTCGGCAGGAACTGAGCCTCCCAAGCCTCGCAGTTTGAGAAATGTCTGAGCTCGGAAGCATCGGTCAAGCTCAGAGCCCCACAAATCGCGGCAACGGTCTTGCACACGAGTCATGCCTTCGAAATCAATGTACTCCACACCATGCTCGTCTGCAAGGGTTGCCTCTTCTCGTACTATGTCACATATCTGGTCAATATCTTCAAGCGAAAGCATGGAGCTTCGCTCTTTCTGTTCAAGCACAATCACCTATCAACAGAAACAAGCAACATGCCACTGCACACAGGATGTATGCCAGCTGTCCGGGAATGACAGCACCTCCAGTGACAGCTTCTGTTGCGCACCTCTCAGCTTGAAACAATGCAAGGCAACCATGGAATGTATTCTTGCTATCAAGCAGAAGGAGAAGATAACACTGACTCCAACAGATCCAATGAAAAGGGAGAAACTTGCCACCCCAATAGCAAGATCAAACAGATTGAGGACCGTGCTATGCAGGGAAAACTTGGGCAGCTGAAATGCTTGCCAATTTTCCTTGTACAAACATACCTCCAGCTTCAAAGCCAATAACTCAGCACGACTCCGGCTATCTGTGCCACGCTCCCTGTCTCTCTGTCACAGCAAACCGCTTCTCTTGCTTCCACTTTGAGGTTGCATTCGTTAAAATGGAGTAACTTGCGCAAGTGACAAAAGTATTCAGCAGCTGATGTTGGAAAACACACTCATGACTGGCACTGGCTGACCAAGTAGTAGGGCTGGGAAAGGATGCTGTTGCAGGCTGTGTCGAGCAACAGAGGCCAGACCTTAGGTTTTAGGAAAGACATTTGCAGGGAACAATAAAGCACACAATGCTGTATTGACTGCCAATCACCATCCTTGACAACTGCTGTGTTTGCACCCCACACTTGTCGGATTAAGAGCTGAGCCAGTCACTGTACCAATGCAGCTTTTGCGTGGCAGGGAACTGAGGATTGGGGTCCAGGCGCGGCTTCAGGGCTGCAGACCTGCACCCCACAGTAGCCTTTAGTGGCATCAGCTGCCAAGGTGCGAGCCTGAAGGCACAGATGTGGACGCCATGGACACCAGTAACCCGAAAGAAAACGCATGGGAGCCAGTGAACAAGCAGGGAACTCGTCCAAGTAACACCACAAGTACTGACTTCCGCCCCCCACACTGATACAGGAGCAACCACCTCTGGCGCCTAAAGATGGGCGGCATTGATGCCCAGGATGACAGGGCCAGCCATAGCGCAACATTCTTTCTTGGGGTCCCTCTTGTCCTGCAGGCCTGCCTCCTTTACCTGTTTGAAGACGTTGTAAGACAAGCCCTTGGGCAAGCAGTTTTGGTCAGGAAACAAATCGCCAAAGCCAGTCTCACCTGGCAGACACAGAAGACCCCGTGCTCAAACGCTGCACCGGCCGTCTTAACCTCGCAATTCCCAGAGGCGGTCGGCGCCCGCGGGTGTCACGGTCAGCGTGCCCGCAAAGGCCACGCGGACCGGGCGCAACGGCAACGGGCAACAGGTGGCGACGCGAACGCACGGTGTCTGTTGGGAGTTGGGTCCGAGCGCGGGACTTATAAATATCGTTCACACCAACCGCCGACAGTCAGTGGGGGAACAAGAGTAGGTTGAGCGGCTGACACGAGAGGGGTTCCCCCGTACTCGGTCAGACGCGGGGCGCAGGCGCAGTTCACTGGAGGCAGGATCCCCAAGGGGCCAATCAAGATCATGTTCGAGTCGCTCCTACACTCCTGAAGCTTGCATCAGACTGGCGACGGGGCGCCCTGGCGCTTGGGGCCCCGGCTTCATCCAGTGCCCAACCGCCATCCACAGGTCCCGACTGGAGACGGCGGGACAGAACGCGATTGAAGAGGCTTTTTGCGTCAAATCGGTCGCAAAAGAGCGCGAACAGCCAGGCCGACAGGGCGGAGCCGCCAGAGCCAGGGCGATCGCGAATCGCAAACCAAACCACCTGATGGCGGTTGATGACACGCGATTATCGTTAGCGCCTCATCGGCGCGCTGCTGCGGCGGACATCGGGCGGCAGAACATCAGCGACAGCCCCTGCCGCAACACCTACTCTTGTCCGGCGCCCGCGCCTGCCCCATACTTATTTTCGTCTTCCCGCCGACAGCAGCATTTTTGGCGCACTGGTCGGCTAGGGAGATAGGTATTGCGAGTCTGGTGGGCGAACAAGGTCGACCTACTTTTCAGCCCATGGCGGTAAAGCTGGTTGCTGAAGTGTACCGCAGCCGCCCGATTGGTCCCCGCGCAAGATGTCAACTCACATGGGTTTGGCTCAGGTTGAGCGCCGTCAACATTGCTACCAAAGCCCCCTGCGTTGACGCTTTCGTGTGTGCGGGGGCGGCGCAAGGGCCTTGTCTCAAGCCAAAATAGAGATTCGAGGCTCGTCTGGTGCGCGTACCTCTGGTGGGAAGAACACAGGACGGCCCCCACAGCGTCGTCGGCCAAGGCACAGGCAAAGCCAGGCGCCAATGCCGAATGCGGATGACGGATGGGAGGTTGCTGGAAGGGGAAATCGAAACCGCAGGCGCTCCCGGACGGGAGCTTCACAACGCGCACATGCACAGGCTGCGCAATCCAAAGGTGGGAGGCGACTCGCCTTCGTGGGTCCAGAAGTTGCAGTGTACGGATTTCTGCACCATATTGCGGATGTGGTATTCCGGCCGGAGATTGTTTTCTGCCGCGAAGTGCTCTTGGAAGCGGCGAAACTCATGGGCTTAATGAAGCCAGACTGTGGCAGTGGAAAATGGCCGGACATCCGCTCGAAACCATGCATCCTTGACCGGTGCACTTCATTCGATGCCCAGCGGAAAGTGGCGAGAGATAAGTTTGTGCCTGCACCCTTGGTTTGTTCTCGATTGTGTTGATAGTACTATCGGTGCTAGAATTCTTCTCTGGGCAGGCCTTGTTAGGAAAACGACAAGTTTGAAAGAAATCCAAAAAAGGTTCTAAATCCTGGCCACGTTGCAAATGTTGCAGTACTCTGGATTTCGATTTGCGGAAGGGCGCAACAAAATGAACCACAGAACTCCTCTATTTCAGACCAAAGATATCGATTTGTTGCGAGACCACGCAATGTTGCGTTTGGCCAATTCAACACCTCAGCTGAGTGCTTATAATTCTCTTGTAGGCCAATCACTATCGCTACTGTGTGCAGAAAGCAACTTGTGCAAATTTTGTTGTGACTAAAGAATGGGCTGGAAATGCATCATAATAGGCATGTTTCCATAGGCAAGAATGTTGTTGCTCCTTTGCCTGTGTTGTGCTGGGTGCTGAGTTCTCTTAGCTTGAGAATTCTTTTGGAGAGGAACAATGTGCCGCAATATGTTGCAGGGATTGTAAACAGCCATTCATATTGCACTCATGCTGTTTCTGCCATCAGGCTTGGCCTTGTAGGACGAAAAATTGTTGAAATACGCATGCCTGTGTTTGCTGCTTGGCAAGGCTCCAACTGCTGTTTCCAAGTAATACCAGCATTGGGAATTTTGCACAGGTTTGAGTCACAGAAGTGATTTCCTTGCTGGAGTGCACGCACTGTCCAAGACTGCAGAAAGCAAGAGTGAATCATCATGGCTGAGTGGCAAGATCAAGGATTTGAGGTGAAGTGAGCCTTGCCTGACCATCTGACAGTTCCAAGGACAGCAGCCTTTGATGTAGAGCATTGAACGTTTTGCACAGATTGGCTGAGCAACCACCATAATTGCCACTGATGCTGTATCTCTCAAAGTAGAATGCCCAATGCAACAGATTACATTTGCCAAAAGACGACAAAGCACTTCCCTTGCATCTGCTGAGCCATAATATGTATAGCTACATCCAGGCAAAAGAAGGTTTTTTGTTATGCTTTTCAGGGCAAAGCCACATGGCGCTCGATCTTTTCAGCAGAGGCATCAGCAAAATGTTCTTACTCTGAGCAATGCATGAACAGGAAGGAGGTTGGAAAGTCAACAATGTTGAGCAACCTTCAGAGCCTCTGGGAATCAATGCAAAAGGGTGATGGCTGCATCGAACAGACAATTGTTTATGGCCTGGGCTCACCACAGAAATCATCGGCAGCAAGATACCAGGTGCGTTCCTTGGAATAAGAAGTGGTAGCTGATATCCGTTGGTTTGGGAACAGTGACAGATAGTAATTAGGTGTTGGCTGCAGATACCTTACTGGACAACTGCCCTAGCCATAATGGTTGCCTTTCAATTGTTTAGAACTGCTTATTATTTGTCCATGATATTGCTCTTTTTGGCTTGTCTTTGCTTCCTTTAGGTTCTTTCTGCTTTCCGCTATTCACAATGATCTGTGGTCACTGTTTTATTGTTTAGTTGTTGAGAGCAGCGCCTGTGCTTTGAGGTTTCAGTTGTGCTTAGCTTTGGAGCTTCACAGCATGGTGGGGAGCACCACGCTAGAGGCTTTCGACCCCATTTTCACAGAAGTAGACAAAGATGTCCTGGAAAAATGTGGGGTGCATGTCCTCACCAATGACGAGGGCAGCAGGAAAAGGGTGAAGCAGATGACAATGTTCTACATGCCCCACTGCGAGGTACCCAGCTATGTTCCCGGAGCCCCCTGCCACTGGGTGCAAGCTGTGTGACAGTAGATTGCAAATTGTTTGGAGTGACTGTTATTGTATACTGTAGCACATGTGTGCACCTCTCTGTATACTCATGCAACTGTTTTGTAGATTTGCAAAGCGCCATTGCGCGCTCCTTGAAGTGTCACTGGTGTGTGCCTTGTTGCAGTTCATCGTGATTTGTTGCATCCTTTGCTGCAACCATCCTGAGCCTGCAAGATGAGGGGTGTCATTCTTTGTATTGTGGCTTTGCTATCTGAGTCACTGTATGTTGCGGTACTTTCTGTTTCCCATCCTGTGATAATATGTCAAAATATGGTGGATGTAATTGTGGCTGACCTGCTGTTGTTTTGTTTCTCCAAACATAAAATGGCGCTATACATAAGAAATGGACTTGTGCATATGCTTGTGGTATTCTAATTGGTATCTATGGTTATGGCTGTAGTTGCCATTTGTGGAATTGCTTCCAAGATATTTTCACAGTGGTCGGGCACAGACATATGCTGTGCTACGATATCACACTATCTCCATGCTCACACCCTTCTTGCTGACAGTCAAGCCACGTATCCATGATTGTCAGGATGCTATTGCTGTGTGGAAGTGAACAAGTGATCACAATGCTCTGTTTGATTGTGAAGGCGCACCTTTGTGAAAGGTTGCTGGAGGCCAATTGGAGTCCAACCAGCCTGGCAAAGTTGGTCATAATAGGAAACAGTTTTGGGCACTACCACCTTCTCTGGGATTGTGCCCCTTTCCCACAGGGGTATGACAGGCCATCGCGGATGATTGGGCTTGTGGTGGAAGGTATGCGCCAGGCAACGGACTCTCTGCCATCGTTTGTTTCTGCTGGTGTTCAAGCATGGTGTTGCTGCATCTATATGCTGGCTAGGCCCATACGCAGCTGAATGCACAATTATAGAAGATAATAACCTTGGGATGTTTAGTCCACAGACAGCAAGTACAAGGTGCAGCCCATTCCAGCACATCGATATTTATGTACCAGTACAGCTGTGTCTCCTACTCTTCAACATATTACTGTCTGTCTCACTCGAACCCATTCCACAATAAGCGGAGCTCCATTCTCATCCACAAGAGAATTTGCATTTTATGGCTTTCGGCCATTGTTGTGTTGCAGTTGTTTGCCAGAAATGGGGTTGGCACCATTGTGTGAAATGTGTTGCCTTCCGTCAAGTGGTGGGAGCATGTGACAATGGGCACCGGCACATGAATCCATGCGTGTATGTTCTACTTTGTTGTTGCTTTCAGACTGGCCATCATGATAATATGCCATTGTAGAACGTGACTGGTGAGCCGAGGCGATCTGTATCACACTCTAAGGGTATGTCATGGGGCAGGTGCTGTTACACAACTGCCTTTAGAGGAAATGGATATGGCTGCGGCAGCTGCGTTCAACGACACATCCATTCACACTTTCGATTTGAGACGACTTCAGGCCCTGCCTCAGCTCTTTGGTCAATGATTCAGCAAAATAGATTCCCTTTCTTTGTGGCACTGGCTTGGTGCCCAGTCGTTGGCACGCTCTCCATGCTGGATCTTGTTTACATACTTGCACTTCTATGGACGTCGATGGACCTTGTCAGCAACTGAGAGAAGAGAGGAAGCAGAAGACGGCTGTGAGGTCATGAATATGCTGTCGCCAGATGCGCCGGAAGGACTTCTCCACTTCTGCCAAAAACAGCAATGTAGGTTGCATTCGCCATTTTCTTGTAAGCATATCGTTGCACAGTGATGATGGTGTTGTTCGTTTTGCCAACTTGATGGCTCCACCCACCACTGCATTCCTGGATCATTCTGCCAATTCTAGACATGCAGACATGTGATATGGCAACCCGTTGTACAGGCCTACCTGGATGCTCCTTTCTCTGGGGAAGGGCCATGATGATGATCAAATCGTCAACGCTGAGCACGAGTGCATGGACTACGCTGCCGTCGATGGGACTGCTGATTGTGCGCACAGTGGATGCAGCATTTGAAATGCCATCCACGTTGAGGTGGCCGTACGCCTCAGAGGCAACCTAACGTCATCCATAAATGTCAATGATTCGGTTCAAGTGGTTTCTCCAGGTGTGAACCACTGGTTGTGACTTACTGCGTTGTGAGTGGTGCATGATGTAGGCATGAACAGCTTAACATAGGAAAGTCACCCCCACACCACGGTACAGCGCTTTTCAGATGTGCAGCCTGTGTGTTTACATGCATTGCTAGTGGGAAGCATGGGAAGCAACTATCTTCCTGACATCACCATGTTCACCTTTGTTCGAGGATATGTGAATGCTGGCAAACTAGTTCAACATTGGGCACCGATACGCGTGCACACAGGTTGTTGCGAACGCTTTCAGCGAACTGCTGGCCGAAATTGAGTGAACGGCCAGAAGCGACCAGGGCCCAGTGTGGTGCCCAGCTTCACGAGGTTCAGTTGCTGCTCTCCGTCAAGAATCTGCACCGATTGCAAGCACCATCCTCACGTGGCCAGAAAGCAGCTTGAAAGTGGATTGTCTGTGGTTAGTGCTGTGGCTGTGAGATAGGAATTGACGGGAAACAAGCGTTTCCAGTGCCCCAAAGAAAATGAATGTCGTTGCTGGCGCAAGGGTGCGATCGGTGATGAACAGCAGGCGCATATGTGCTACCTACATCGCCGAAAGGTGGCACAGGCTGTTGACATCGTGTTTATGCTGCTGGGAGCGGAGTTGGGCTTAGCGAAAGCTATGTAATTAAGGAATTCGTCATCATCATGCTACCTGTTTAAGCTGGTCTTCATTCATCTCTCTCGGACTTTCGGCTTTCCCGGCGGATTCCTTGCCCTTGTTCAGTTTGGAGGAGAACGTCAAGTGCTGTGAACTGGGCCATCGTGGCGAAAGTGTTCTGCATGCGCTGCCACACGTGTGAATTCGCGACTCGCTGCGAACCTGGTGCACACGTGTGTATTTCTCCTGAATCAGCAAGATGATTGTGAAGGTACACAGATCGCTGCCAACACTCCGGCGAAAAATCACGGGACCCAGACACTGCCGAAAGACAACTGCTGAATTAGCTTGATCCCGACCTGTTGGGATTGCGCAGTGAAGAGGCACGGAAACCTGCGGGAATCCGCGCCATCGATTTGAGCCCTGACATATAACTAGGGCTCCAAGCGCCGCAATCGTGCCCGAGAAACCAAGTTAACCCGGTGGCATTGGTCCATGCAATGAACGGCGACTTGCGGACATTCGGATGTCGTTTCGAGCATTCAGGTTGGGCTGTAGGCAAATGGCCGCCGTACCTCTCTGTGAAGGATGGATTGTTCGAGCCTTGCCTTTGCGCCCTGCATGAACGTAGTCCGCAGTCGAGGAGCGACAGAAACGGTGTCCAGGTCCTGCCTCTGCTGGAAGGGGCAGACTTTTGCGTGCTTCTACTGCATCACACAGCAATCGCGATTGGACCAGTGGACGATGCCCTGGGAGAGGTGCCTGCAGTTGCAGAGGATGCAGAACCGCCGCCAGGCTCAGTAATTGTGCCAGCAGCGTTGGCACAATCGAGCCGCTGCACGCGAAGCGGGTCGCAGCAGGTTGCTCCACGTTCACGTCGAAGAGGAATGAATACACGCGTAGTTCCAGTTTCTTGGACCCATGGAGACAAGGTTGTCCTGGTGGGCATACTTACCGTACTTGCCTGCAGCCAGGGCCTCCAAAGTGCGCAACGTACAGCCAGTCCAACCTAAGCGACGCAAGCGAGAAGCTCGTCATGCTTCATAAAGCATTGCCGTCTTGCGGGTTGACGAGGGCCATTCTGCACATACGGATTGTTCGATGGTTGCCTATGGCCGTCGTTAAGTTGGAACTCTTGATGTTTTGGTGAACCAAGCTGCAAGTCACAACGCCGGGTCGATGACAGCATCGAACGCAACATCTTTAATCGGTGAAGTTCTGTGGAGATGCAGGTCATTTCTCAGTAGAACAAATTGCGCTGTGGAGGTGTGCACTGCTTACATGGGAGCCTTCTCCACCATGGATGCCATGATGATTTCAACGGAGGAGTGCAGAGCAGACTTTAGCGCCACCTCAAAGCGTGTTTCATCGAGATTTAAGGCGCCTGATTGCACTTCCAGATCGTCTGAAGAGGTTCTGGATAGGGCGTCGAGAAAAGTCTGCGCAACATAGCAATGCAGCTGCTGCTGACGTCATGATTGTCGAAAGGGTCACGCCGCTATCCATGAATTTGAGTCCCTGAACTGAAGGTCGCCGGCACCACTCAGAGATTCTGAAAGGCAGTCGGCAACCTTGGTTGTGGCTGTATTTCCGCATGATGTAGAAATTACACACCATGTTTAGAGGGTGCGAGCTAGCTCTTGCGCTCCGCTCTGTCTCTCTTTTTGTGCATCAGACGGTGGGTCCAGCATGGAAACTACCAACTTTGGCCCAAATGGCGTAGCAGCGTAAAGTGACTCAACGCCAAATCTGCGTATTTCGAGAACTTGGGGGGGGACACAGCCAATCCCAATATTCAGAGGGGACCGTGCCATTCATAAGTGCATACTTTCATTATCAAAGATACAGTTGTCGCCAATCTCTGTTCGTCAAGGTTTGTGCTGTCCAGGTTCCCATCTTTGGCTAGGCAGTCAAGGGAGCGGGGAAATCGTTGGCCAGCAAGGCAAGTTGCGGCTCCAGCCGAGGGGCGTTGGCCCCTTTGCCAGCTTCAAAAATTGCGTCGCTGCACTTCTGGATGTGCCCATTTCGGATCGCCGCAACCTCTGTCCCAATTCCAAGGCACCAGAAGCTTCGCTGTACTGCCGTTCAGTACAGTTGGTCTTTGTTTCCATTGTGGGACATTGCGGGACAGAGTCCTGTCGGAGACCGTGAGCATGGCAAAAAACGCCATCCCACCAAGGAAAGCTGACAGGCAGTGCAACAGTTTCCGGCGATGTTTGCGGACAGCGATCGCTGCACATTCGCTTTCGAACGGCCCACCTTGTTCGCCGTCTCAGAGCGCTGCCTGGCGGCCATGTACGCACGGCTACGCTTCAAATATACGGCGGAGGGCACAGTGTGCTGAGAAATAGAATTTACCCCAGAAGCAGCGAATTGTCGACATTAATCCCAAGCCACTTCATAGGCCAAATACGGCATTTTTTTGCCCTTTCAGTGCGCGATGGCTGTGAAGGGGGGGAAAACAAACAAGCTGCTTTTAATAAATGGTTCTAACTATGCGGTGACTGGACATGGCGAAATGAGTATGGAGATACAGTGATCACTAGCTGAGTATACTTGAAGTACTTGCTACTTGATTAGCGTGCTTGTCCTGTAATGCATCCGGGTGAGGCTTTGCTTCCCGTGCCTGGGAGCGACCGTGTGTGAAGGTTTGGTTTTCGTCTCCATGGCTACCAAAGAACACCAGCTACTTGGATGCTTGTGCCATCAGAATGGCAAAAAGAGTCATTGGCAATATTGGCACCATTGGCAGCAGTTGATAATAAAGCACACAGTGCCTGTGAAGGTACAATGAATGGCTCATATTGCCAGCTTTCGGTTTAGTTAATTGGGTGTTCAAACGACCAAGTTCTCTTATGCACACATGATTATCACCTTACGTGAAGCAGTTCTCTACCGTCGAGGGCATTGAAGGGACGCTGCAACGCCAGAAGGCCCATCATAGCTCCATCTGAAGTGTGTCCAAAGTGCAAGACAGTGCGTCCGGTCGAAAGGAGCTTCAACGCAGAACTCTTATTCCGCGAGTTACCGGAAGAGCCATTCACGAATAGCGCCTCTCTTGCCTGGAGCATGCCGCATCATATATTGGTAGCTGAGCATTTGTGTCATTGTTCATCAGATATAGAGAATATAATCTTTATGATGGCAATCAATGCGGCAATCGTCAAAACACTGCTCCAAGCGTTCAACATGTCTCAACCTTTACCGTACAGCTACAGCTGACTTTTGATATTTTGAAGAAGCAATGGCGTACATTAATTTGTCCTCGGGGATTTCCCAGAGTTGTTTCGAATGCTCAAACACTGGTGCAACACTTCGAGACTGTGAGGATTGCCGTAAATGTGCAGCAAATTGTGGTGGGCTGCGGGGCTGTCTCATTAATGGCTTGCTGCGATCCGCTGAGTGTCACTGTGGGCGCATCTCACGTGCAGATCCGCAGCCAACATCCCAGCTGCCAGGCATCTCATGTCCATTTGCAGAACAGCACTGCCAGTTCCTTCGTTCGTGGAATCCTGCCGTCGCAGTTAACAACAGAAGAAAACCTTATTCTGATGCGCAGAAGTAACACTGGCGCTTTCTATAGGGTGGCAAAATGACAACGCTTCAGGCAACTTGGCTGTTCCAGCCACGCTGACAATGTGGTCGTCGTGATGTGAAGGACTTGCTTTCCGAGGTTACGTTGCACAACGTCAGTGCCCGTATTTGGCATTTCCTTTTGGATTTGTGGGAATATTCGGATACATACAAAGCACACATACTTTGTACAGGCAAGCAAGTTTGCTTTGCATTGAGAGTAACTATTGAGACGCAGGCCTGACGTACTGTCCCAAATTTGGCTGCGGCACCTTAGAGAACACGCAAGCGCCCGATCGGGTAGAAACCAAGGCTGCACCTATCACCCCGCGATGTTCAGCCATATCTTCAGGTGTCGCCGCCACGCATCACCAAGGAGCTTTGAATCAGCTCGTTGCTTTCTGGTCTCGCAACAGAAAACAACGAGACATAATGAAGCTTCCTTTTTCAGCGCGGTGGAGTTTTAAGATCCTTTTTCCCCGTGGCTTCGCTCAATGCTCCAGAGAGACCTACACACGGCGATTGCACATGACACAGTGATGGGTATATTCTGTCACACTTGTATACGCTGAATGAAGAGAACTTGAACAGTTTTGCAATCCATGATGGTGTATTGATATCACGTATTTTCTTTATCGAGAGACTGATGCTGAACTTTAATCTTTGCAAATTTGGAAAAACATCATGGTGGACCAATGGCCCTATAGAATCTGTAGTACAGTTGACAAACTGTCATTCCAAATGTCGGCAACACTTTCCAGTGCGAGGTGTACGGCCTCGAGAATCCTTCATTTACAGATCTACATGTTGCTACTGAGAAACAGGACAAACCATGTCCATGACCACCGCAAAAGCATTCCGTTTATCATGCGGACAAATCTGAGCCTTTCGGAACCGCACCCTTGTCAAGTAGAAGAAATCCAACCCTGTCGATCATTCTTCAGTCCAGCTGACTGACAGCAGTGATGACAGCAGTGTTTTCTTCGGTTCGCATGTCGATGTTACGCGCCTAGTCAAGAAGCTCGGCTCTGGCATAATCCACATGGGAGTCGCTTTGCTAAAACACCTTATGTTTGGGCCACTTGTCAGCCGTTTGACTCCATGCATTCCTGTTGACCTTTCGACAGCTGACGTAGCTTGGCTGCTCCAATTTAAGTGATACTGCTAATGGAGAACATCTTTGTGCAAACAGACTTTGGCAAAATCGCGATATCTGCAGTTTGCAATGAGTACAGTTTCATGGTGATGGCAACTTCCAGTCAATGGCTTCTAACCAATTGAAATGAGGTTGGAAGGCTTGAGGAACTTGAATTTATTGGTTTGCAAACGTGGGAAATTATGGAGAATCTTTGGAATATATTGTGTGTTTTCTACATTCAAATTATTATCCGCCAAATTGGCTGCTGATTGCATCACGAAATATTGCACGCAAACAGGTAGCCGCAAGCGAGCTACTTTACTGGAAGGGAGCTATCATTCTCTGCACATTTACCGAATTGTTCTTTGTGATTACGCACACATTTAACTTTGAGAGGGTTTGAATGTTGCCCTCCATCCCTTACGTGATCCAATGCCCCACGCGTATGTTCGCACAACGAAAGCACTGCAAACAAAACGCTAAGCTAGCACCAGCATTGAAAACCACCCATGTCCAAGACTACAATTTATTGTTCATCTTCGATGCCTCACGCCCATTTCCCGATAAAGGGAACGAAGGGACTGCGCACTGTCGAATATCGGGTTCGGCAATTGAAACGGCGTCCAGACATTCCACGAACTGTACAGGCTTGCCAGATCGAAGGGGCGCAACATAATGGTTGCATTCGTGCATTTGTTGCTGAAACGATCGCCCACTCAGAAGATGGCGATCGTTGAGAAGCTTGAAGTGAACATACAGGGTCCGCGGTGCCACTGCTTGGGAAACCTCCCTGCAATGGTTCACGACAAAACCACCTGCTCTTCGACCAAGGCAGCGCAATCACACGGTCCAGCTGCCACTGGCCAACTCGGGCCTGTTCAAGAATATTTGTCCGGGTCACGCCTTCTTGGTTCGACTATAGTTCGATCATGGATTTGCGCTGCCGATGTTGGTGCCAATCCAAACACATGTCTTCCCACTTCGCAAACACCCACTGCCATTTTCAGCAACGCTACATAGCGGATAGATTCACCACACAAACACGCATTCATGTCCCTAAGACTCTTCAACATGCTCCCCAACAAAACTTGAGCAAGAAACGCACCCGCATAGCCCACCAATCACCGTTTTGGCGGACACCAACCACCGCTAATGCACGAGACAGCGAAAAGCCACCCCCCATCACTCGAGAGCTGCCAATTACAATGACATGGTGCAGGGTCTGCGTCTGACTGAATCCACGTCTGCGTCTGACGCCTCTTTCCAGAAAACTCGGGTGAAGACCGAGCTGAGGGGCCACACAGACAGTTTGCCAGTGAAGCGGTGGTTGCCATTTCCCGTCTTTTGGTGGGAGGACACCACGTCAGCATGTCTACGTCACGCATTCCTCCCACACTCCACAACCACGAAACTGCCACATCTTTCACGGCGCCCGTGTGGCCCGTCGCGTCGACGCACCCAACTCGCGGCGTCAGGTGGCGCCAGACCAAGGGCTCGGCGGCCAGCCCTTCTGCGAACGCCGCGTGGTGGTTCGCTCCCCGCCGCAACGGTCTTCGATATTCGTCCCGCGGCGGAGCGGCCACAATGGACGTTGGGCATCAAATCCATGTGGACGCAATGGGCGTCAGCGCCCTGTCCGCGCGGGGGCAGCAGATTGGGGCCAGTCACAGCGCCGCACACGCTGCTGGAAGCCGTGCTGTGATGGGACCTAAATGTAGAGAGCGTGTGAGGGAACGCCGCGGCCATGTCCGCCGCCGCAGGATGGCCATTGGGGCGTCGGTTTCAGACCTGAAGAGCAAGACGGAGACGTTCGTTGAGAATCTGGTGGAGGATGATGTGGAACCTGACCAAGAGGACGATGAACTGGCGGATATGCGGTCGTCTCTGTCCCGCTTTGAAGCAGAGGTGCGATACCACCTTCCGCAGTGTTGATGGGAGGACGTCCTTGCCGCCACGCGACGGACGTTTGGAAGGCAACCGTGGAATGGCGTTGACAGGAGATTCTTGGCATAGCCTACGAGGCGAAATATCTGACCAGAAAACGGCGGAATTGCCTCTGATCGTTCGGTTAGGGTGACCGATGTGCGCAATGGATGGCACCAGTGGCTGACGCTGGGTGGGACACTCCTAGGGTATTAAGGAAACCCAGAAACATTCCTCCAGATAGCGCTACAGCACAGAAGTTGTGCTTGGGCGCACCTCAGTGACGAATTCAACGTGGGATGCAGGCAGCCATTGCAATCTGCTCACGGATGTGGCGACCTTGCTGGGCATTGGAACGTTGTACTTCTCCACGGCTGTGGATCAGCCGATCTACTGCTGGTCTGACTGGTGCAACAGCCCCATGAAACACACTTCCAACACCGATTGATGAAAATATTGCTTGCGGTTTTGAGAAGGCTTTTCTTTTAGTTTGGAATGTTGCCACAAAGCAGTGTGGACGTGATGGTGCAGGCCCAGGAAGTGCAGTCGAAGATCGACACTCAATACAGGAAAATGTTCACAGGGAGAGTCGTTCGCCTGGAGGAACGAAAGAAACCATACAAAGTGGATGTGAAGAATGAGGAAGCATTTGCACAACTGGGCAAGGACGAACCAAAGGTGAATGCAGTTAGAAAATGATTTTAGAAACATATGGACTTCTCTGGCAGCCATTGTGGAAGAGCATTTGCTTGACATGGGCGATGACTGACTTTGGCAACCAAATGGTGGTGGTTTTATGCTCAATGGAATGAATTTGTGGATCGCTTACAGAGCACATGTGAAGCGCTACTGTTTGCCCTGAATATTGGCCTCCTTGACAGGTATACTGGGCTAAACTCGGCTTCACCGATGCACATATTTCTTTAATCCACATGGGAATGTAGTTTGCTGATGCGTGAGCCACAACTGGCTTGCAACCTCCACAATACCAAATATTGGTTTTGCTTATGCCATTGTTACCAGCAGGCAATGCTTTGATCCCAACACATTGTTGTGTCACGTTCCTTTAGGTGATGCAGCGCATGCTGTCAGATATATCCAAAGCCAGTGCGAACAAGTGGCGCCTATTCCAGTCAGATATTGTGTCCCTGAAACTAGTGAGGACACGGCTTGACCGCCAGATTGAAGAACTCTCCACAGCAATCGCTGCTGCTGAGCGTAAGGCTGCAGTTCGCGAGGTGGCGATGGGGACTGAGGAGTCTGATGAACCATCGACGTCGGACTTGGGGTCAGCAGCAGAAAAGGGGCCCCTGCAGGGCAAGAAGAGCATGAGGGTTGTGCTGGTGACTGGCTTGGAGTCTTTTAATGGAGATTTGTACGAAAGGGCAGCAAGGGAAGCCTCGGAGCGCTGCCCGGCCATAGCAATTGACGTATTCAATGACCGGGACATTGGGCTCCAGCCAGAGAAGTTGGAGGCAGCGCTGCAGTCTGCAGATGTGTTCTTTGGCAGTCTGCTTGTCCAGTATGACGAGGCAGAGTGGCTGAAGAAGCGCATCGGCCACATCCCTGTGAGGTTCGTCTTTGAGTCAGCACTGGAGATAATGACAGAGACCACTGTGGGATCATTCAACATGTCAGGTGGCAGCCGTCCAGGCGCTCCCCCAGCAGTCCGAAAAGTGCTCTCTCTCTTCGGCTCCAAGCGGGAGGAAGACCGCATGGTGGGCTATCTGTCCTTCTTGAAGATTGGCCCCAAACTGCTGAAATTTCTACCAGGGTCTAGGGCCCGGGACCTGCGGACGTGGCTCACAGTCTACAGCTACTGGAACCAGGGAGGGCAGGAGAACATGGTGTCCATGTTCATGTACATGGTGGAACAGTTCCTGGGCCCTTCTGGCGTAACAGCAAAGCCTGTTGTGGAAACACCCACCACTGGGTGCCTGCATCCAGACTACCAGGGCTACTTTAGATCGCCAAGGGAATACATCAATTGGTACACTAAGAGTGGCCCGAAAGAGACAAGGGATGCACCAGCTGTTGCAGTTATGATCTACCGCAAACATGTCATCACTGGCCAGATGTATGTCAGGCAGCTCATCAGGCTGTTAGAGCAGGAGGGTCTGAAACCCATCCCAATATTCATCAATGGAGTGGAGGCTCACACGATCGTTAGAGACCAGCTCACATCTGCAGACGAACAAGCCCTTGTCAAGACTGGAAAGCTGAAGAATGCGACACTGAGGAAGGATGCTGTTGAGGTGAGCAAACACTGGTTGCCATCTCTTGGGTTCACTGACTGTAACATTTGCATCCCAAAGCAAATCCTTCTGGGCTGCTTCAACTATGGTTGCGCGATCGGATTTGTGTACTTTGTTGCAAGTTTCAATACTGCCAATGGGGATCGCCTCTCTAGTCTTGTTAGTCATTGGCGCATTCGGTTGCCCTGCTTCCATGGCCCCAATCGTGAGACGTTGGTCAGCTGCTGTTGGAAGAAGGCGCCTGTGTTTGCACTTGTGGGTGTGCATCTGGGTGCACCTTGCAAATGCAAGCATCCACCTGTTGTGACACAGTTGGCCTTGTTCTTGTAGGTCAACGCTGTGATCAACACCATTGGATTTCCTCTTGTTGGGGGACCTGCTGGAAGCATGGAGGCAGGCCGACAGCAAGATATTGCAGCTGCCATCCTGGCCTCCAAGAACATTCCTTATGTCATTGGGGCGCCTCTGCTGGTGCAAGACTTGGGGAGCTGGATGCGGGATGGCATAGCAGGTGAATCCTGATTATAGCATGGAAAAATGTGTCAAATTACTTGTGCCCTGAGGAGAACTCCTATCGCATTGCCAGCTGCTTATTTGCATGCTAAACATGTCTTTGCTGAAACATCATGTGCCAGTTCTATCTGACTCTATGCTGTGGTCTGTCCATGGCCCAATATTCGGCATGAAGGTCTGCAATCTGTCGTTCTCTACAGCTTGCCTGAGCTGGATGGGGCGATTGACACTGTTCCTCTGGGGGGCCTTGTTGGTGACAACATCTTCCTCATTCCTGAACGTGTGAAGCGCCTGGGCTCTCGGATTCGGAACTGGATCAAATTGAGGCAGACCCTACCTTCAGAGAGGAAGGTTGCGATACTTGTGTATGGATTCCCTCCTGGTGTTGGATCGACAGGCACTGCAGCACTTCTTAATGTGCCAAAGTCCTTGAAGACTGTCTTGCTAGAGTTGAAGGCACAGGTGTGTTGCATCCTTGGTACAGCATACAGCATCACAACATTCGTTCTCATTGAATGTTGGATCACTGTAGAAGAGTACCTTCCCGTTGGTCGATGGAGTATTGGCCCCATGTGTCCAAAACGCCTAGGTGCTTTGCTGATTCGTAGCTGACTGGAGTTCCAGCTGCTTGTACTTTGTGGAGAATACGATGGTCCTTCTGTTGGGTGGACTGGCAACGTTATTCTTGCCAACTGGGGCCTTGAGGTGCCAGCATTGGCCATGAGCACAAGCTCAATGCCGACAACTCGGCTCCCAGAATGGCCATCGCTGTTGGCATCTCGAATGTGCTTGTGGCCATCACGTTACCAAGCAATGGACGCATTACCACGCGTTGCAATATTTGCTCTGCACATTTTTGATAGACCGTTATTTTGGGCCCTCCAGAATCATGGCCACAGAAGGAATGGGGAGTTCCCCCTCAGTGCACATGGCCCCTAACACCGGTTTTCACAACAGCGACTCATCCTTCCATGGCCGCTAGACGTCATGAGCACTTCAGAGACCCTTGCATCGCGGCTGGTGCAGCTCCACATTTTGTTGGTACCATCACATTTTTGTTATTGCTCCGCACAAAAAGGCCCAACGTTATGTGGAAGGGCGTGATGTACTATGGTATATATTCACCATTGCTTCCATGCTAGTACTGCAGTCCCTTGACCATGGCCTGCAGGGAAGAACAACAGAGTGCATGCTGTCCCCACAATACTGCTCACCTGCTGAGACAGGCTGCAATCACAGTTGATGTTTCTGCTCGATAGCTACTTTTTGCCATTGCAGCAGGAGTTATGGAGATGCAATCCGAAGAGCGAACAGCCACCATCAAGAGTGGTGGACTGTGCTTTGTGGACGACAGTGGGTTCTCCATGTTCTTGTAGCCCAGGATGTTTGTGAAGAGCACTGAAACTACCTTTCTTCGTGAACATAGGGATATGATCTGGGAGATTTCTCTGATGACATTGATGAAGAGACAATCATTACTGCCCTTAAGCGGCAGGAAGATCAAACTGCAATATTCAGAGGTGCTGACGGGATCAAAAAGATTGGGGTCGGTCAAGCTGCTGAGTACGGAGCTCAGCCATTGGCTGCAGAGATCAACCCCAGGCAACTGCAGCAGATGCTGACATACCCCCGGGAATGGGGACCCAGCGAATGGGGACCCATCCCTTTTCTTCCAGACAATGATATCCTGTCCAAGAGATTAGAGAAGCAGTGGGGGGACATGACCCGCTACAGGTACATCAACTCGAATAGCCGAATCTTGTACAATCCATCTGTTGTATGTGGCAACTCAATTGCGTAGCAGCCTGCTTGAAGGGTGCTGCAGGGTGCACTTCCTTCACTGTGAATGCAGTGTAATTTTGGGATGAGGTCGCAGCCATCTGTTCTGACTACAAAATGCTGGTGGTACTACACATCGTGACTGATACAGCCATGCATTTTCTCCTTTTGGACAGAGGCATCGCCACATCCGCTGAGGGCAACCTCCTTGTCAACGGCTTGCGATTTGGCAATGTCTTCATTGGTGTTCAACCTGTGCTTGGAGTGGAAGGGGACCCTATGCGTTTGCTCTTTGAAAGAGACTTGACGCCCCACCCCCAGTATGTTGCCTTCTACAAATGGTTGCAAGAGGATTTCCAGGCGGATGCTGTGTTGCACTTTGGGATGCATGGCACGGTTGAGTGGCTTCCAGGAGCACCCCTGGGGAACACGGGGTTCTCATGGTCAGACATTCTCTTGGGCCACCTGCCCAATGTGTATGTGTACGCCTGCAATAACCCATCGGAGTCGATCATTGCAAAGCGGCGTGGCTATGGCACTATCATCTCCCACAATGTTCCTCCTTATGGACGTGCGGGCCTGTACAAGCAGCTCGCTGAGCTGAAGAATCTTCTGGCAGAATTCAGGTGCGTATCCTTGTTGGAGCTCCAGGCATGCTGAGAGTTGTGGCAGCAGTCTTTCAACAAGCAAATTTGTGTGCCCTACTGTTTTCTGTTGTGTTCGACATCTGGTGTAAACGACCTGGATGGCTTGGGTGGGTCAGACTGTGAATGCAACCTCAAGAGTACCTAATACAAGGTGTGCCTTTCTTAGAATGGCACTGCAAGTAGGTAACGTCATGCATAACCTATTGGTCGAAATGTCTTTTGGTGGCCAAGAGCCCTACTGCCAGCCTGAGCACTGCCCCAAAAGGCCGTTCAAGGGATTCAATCACTCAGTTCCAGTCCATTCTAGTGTCGATGGTTATGTCATGCTCTTGATTGCTTTTGTCAGAAAATGACAATCCTCATAAAAATGGAATGAGGATGAGGGGGTTGTTCGTGAGGCTGGTGACTTGTTGATGAGGGCTGCTTCACATGCAGGTTTGGTGCTGCCTTGGTGTGCACCTGAGATCTGCGCACTCACGTGCTTCTCGTGGGCTTTGTTTGATGCAGAGAAAATCCAAGAGACGAGAGCTCAGCTGCTTTGAAGGGTCCTATCATTCAGAACTTGAACAATGCAGGCCTCCAAGACGACTGCCCCTTTAGGCCACCCACCGAAAATGGGGATGCTGCTTTCAAACTGACAGAGGAAAATGTTCTTGAGGCCGATGTTGAGGAATTTGAGGAGTACGCTGGTCGCCTGTATCAGTACCTCCAGGTGGGCCCCGGCTGGATCCCAACATGGCAGAGGTAGATCAACATTTGGATTCCAGTTTGTGACTGACACCCAATTTTCATTGCCAAATACATGTTTTCAGTTTGTGGGGTTGCTGGTGTTAGGTATTGGAGAATAGGTTGTTCTCAGAGGGCCTGCATGTGCTGGGAAGGGAGCCTTCCCCAGAACAGCTGACACAGTACCTGTCAGCATACTTCGGGTCCGACCTGCCGGAAGAAGCTGTCAGTGCCGTGGTGGACACAGGCAGCAGTGGCGTTGATGTAGTCAAGGAGAAGCTGATGTTGAATGGAACTACGCCAGAGCTGTCTCAGAAGATCAAGGAAGCAGTGGACATCAGGAACCTCCTATCACAGAACACTGAAGAGATTCGTCAGCTTGTTCGTGCACTTGATGGGCAGTTCATCCCTGCAGCCCCAGGTGGTGACCTGCTGCGTGATGGTGCTGGTGTCCTGCCAACTGGCAGAAACATCCATGCAATGGATCCTTACAGGTACAGTGTCACAGATGGATGTGGCAATGCAACCTGGCCCAGGATTTGGTCGCATTTGCACCAACAGCAGGGCAAAAGTACATACATGCAGTGTTTCAGTTTGACATTTACAGTGCCCAGCATATGATAGGCCTGCCCATGTGCTGGAGTATTTGGTAATCCATCATGAACGACCTTGCAAGTCAGTGAGTCAGTGGGACAGAAATGCGGACTGCTTTGTCATGAAGTCTGTAGGGAACGATGAACTGCAGGCAAGCATGTCATAATGCACACTCAGCAATCGCAGCCAGCCCATTTCTTGCCCATTTTGAACAACTCTTGCTGGATTCCTTCCATTTTTGCCAGGTGCTCTGTTGTTGATAAAAACAGATAAAAGTAGATGTGGTCTGCTGGAAAGTGCAGTGCTTGATGTGATTCATTGCCATTGCTGATTTTGTAGCAATTTTTGTGACAAGTTTTCTTTGAGGGCTATCTGCTCTCAGATTTGCAGACCACCCCAGAGTGGTGGTTGTTCTGATGAGCTCTTATCGTAGCCTGCCGATCGTGTACTGATTGCAAGGATGCGTTGGAGCTTGAATTCACCAAATGTCTGCTTTCCAATTCGCAGAATGCCAAGCCCTGCTGCAGTGGAACGTGGTCGTGCAGTTGCAGAGGCAATTATTCAGAAGCACATGGCAGAAAATGATGGTTCATGGCCGCAGACATTAGCAGTAAATCTGTGGGGATTGGATGCCATCAAGACCAAAGGAGAGTCGGTAGCCATTGTCCTCCACCTGATTGGTGCCAGACCTTTCCAAGAGGAGATGGGCCGTATCGCTCGCTTTGAACTTATGCCACTTGAAGAGTTGGGTCGACCCCGTGTGGATGTGCTATGCAACATGAGTGGCATTTTCAGAGATTCTTTTCAGAACATCGTTGAGCTGCTGGATGATGTCTTTCAGCGTGCCGCAGCTGCAGATGAGCCTCCAGAGAAGAACTTCATTCGAAAACATGCTCTGGAGATGGAGGAACAAGGTGGGTGGTGGGTGCATGTTGCATGCAACTTGGCTTGAATCAGGGTTGCGTTCTGTTGGGGTGGGATGGTTGTGGATGTATGGGCGCCTCAATCCTGATCTTGTGTTGATGTGTCCAAAGAAAGCTTGATGGAGATAGCGCTACTAGCATTTTGGCCGTGGTCTTAAAAATTGCAGCGTCATGGGCGCCTTTTGCTATGCCTTTGCAACCAGAGCTGCCTTCAGTGCACAGTGTATGAGTGGTTGCATGTGCTGCACAGGCCTTGAAAACACTGGGGCTCGGCTGTTTTCAAATCCAGCAGGAGACTATGGCTCCATGGTGAATGAGAGAGTTGGATCGTCTGACTGGGAAAGTGGTGAAGAGCTGGGCGGCACTTGGGAATCAAGGAATGCTTTCAGCTATGGCCGAGGACAGGAAAAGGGCACTGCAAGGCCGGAGGTTCTGAAGGCCTTGTTGAAGACAACTGATCGGATAGTGCAAGAGATAGATTCTGTGGAATATGGCTTGACAGATATCCAGGTGCCAATCGCCAGTCCAGCAGTAGATAACTGTTCATCAAGTGCTGTGGTCGATTGCGATCGATATCTTTGCATTCATTGATTTGTGGCACTCCTCAGGCGACAACAAAAGATTACATTACACATTGGATTGGCTGTTGGTGTTGCATCATAACATCCTTTGTTGTTGTACCTGAAGGGGCTCCTTCACTACGATCAATTTGCTGACAATTTGTGCTCCATGTGCTTGGTCCTCACAGCAATGCAAACAACGCCTCTGCCTGGTGTCTGAGTTGTGATTTTGCTGATGTGGTACTTTCTGCAGGAGTACTATGCCAACACTGGTGCATTGAAGGCAGCAGCTGAATCAGCTCGCGATGGTGATAAGGTTGGCTGCAGCATCGTGGAGACATTCAGCAAAGATGTGAACCCCAGAGAACTCGATGATGTGCTGCGAATGGAGTACCGCACGAAGCTTTTGAATCCAAGGTAAGCCCATGGAGTTGTCCAGCATTAGTAACACATCTGTCCCTTGTGTGGTGCTGTGAACCAGTCTATTTGCTGTAACATGGCCAGGTGTCACAATGAATGTCTAATGCATCAGCACTGGCCAATGAACATGGCTACAACAGGTCTTGCGAGGTTGACCTGTGATTGGCTGATGAGCTTGTCAGACAGCAATGGGGCCCATTTGCTTAGATGATTCACTAAGCATGCATTTCAGTGCAATTCAAGGAGGCAAATCTGTGGATGAGTATTCCAACCCCTGCAAAGGGGTTGTCTGGTGCGCACATGTGCATGGTGAACTGCTGACTTGGATGTTGCTAACTTTGCTGTTGCTTTTGTCCAGATGGGCACAAGCGATGGCAGATCAGGGCTCGGGGGGCGCATATGAGATATCCTCAAGAATGACAGCTATGGTGGGGTGGGGAGCCACAAGCGGATTTACCGAAGACTGGGTTTGGGATCAGGCATCGGAGACATATGCTCTGGACGCGGACATGGCCAATAAGCTGAGAGAAGCTAACCCACAGGTAGTAGCCGTGCACAGTAGATGGAAAATGGTGCTGTCGAGAAATAGCGTACTGTGGTTATATGCCAACCTGCGATCGCCTGTTCACTGTACTGATGGGACCCCTGGCGCATCTGCGACCATACGAATCATGCGATGGCAGGCTGGAATATTTGATAATACGCTAACATGCGACTGCATTAATGAGCGTAGGACCCCATGAGTACACAGCCAGTTGTCATATCACCTGGGGCGTGGCGGTGCCGGTCTGCCACATCCCCTAATCGGAGGCTGATGCACGAAAGGTGACTGCCACATTGGCAGCCGTATGAGCTTGTGAGCATCAATATGCTGTTGAACACCGACAGTAGTAATGGTTTGTCGTCACCCAGGCTTATGATATCCTGAACAGCCCATTATTATCCCATTATTCTTATCGTCCATCCGTATGCCCTGAGCGCCCCCTCTTCTCTTGGACAGGCCTTTCGCAATGTTCTGCGGCGTATGCTGGAGGCCGCAGGAAGGGGCATGTGGAATGCGGATAAAAACACTGTGGAGCAGCTACAGAAGATGTACTCGGACATTGAAGACCAGCTGGAAGGGGTGAACTGACGCAGTGATGTCCAAGGCAGTTGATGTGATGAGGAGGTTCTCTGGCATGTGCTCTTGGTTTCAGTACACCAGTGCAGACTTTGACGTTGTGTCACATGTAGGCCCGTGCGCAACCTGCGCAACTAGACTATTGGGCCCTTTTGCCAATGTAAGCATTGAGTGAGGGAGCCATGTTCGGATTGGCACTATTAAAATCACATGTGGTCACAACGAACAATTGCGAACTTC
This sequence comes from Ostreobium quekettii, assembly GCA_905146915.1. NCBI lineage: Eukaryota > Viridiplantae > Chlorophyta > Ulvophyceae > Bryopsidales > Ostreobiaceae > Ostreobium > Ostreobium quekettii. Next base: position 40,833 of record CAJHUC010002720.1, read on the forward strand.
TTGCCATTCCCACTAAACAGGACGTTGGCAGACTAGCGACTTTCTTCAGTGCGGGAGTCAGGATTGTGGCGCGCTGATCATCTTGTAATGCAAGAAGTGTTGTTTGTGCATCGGAAGATATAGCTGTTGAGCAGGTGTCGTTCAAGGGCAAATGTTTCCTGGTGCTGCGCACCACCGCCACGATGGCCTTTACTTGCAAGCTATAGCTCTGACCCCCAACTGGATCCCCGACGCTGCCTTCATGTGTGATGATGCGTGGCGCACTATGCCGTAATAGCCAGGCTTGTTTTTTTACGTTTTTACGCTTTGCCACGTAAAAACACAAACAAACAGAAGCGGCTGTTTTACAGCCATATTCACATATATTCAGAGCGCGTTGGGATCCTCAGGTTACATGATGAAGTCGCATACAACGATGAGTCCTCCGCCCCCTTGAGCAAATGCAACACCTCGCCCTCGCCCTCGCAAGGGCAACAGCGTCATCGAACATACGTTCGTTTTGTGCCCACATCAGCACGTCTGGCTTCCACTCTCCAGAGTCCCCTAGTCTGTGTATACTGTCTTTTATGTACACGGGACCTGTAATTACGTATTTTTAACATATTTTGCGCACAAAAACGCAAGTACGATCAAAATAACAATCCTGATGATAGCACCACTGAATTAATTGTTACAGGACGGGTACCCTGGCGTAGGTTTAGCGCTGCAGCTTTCCAGGGTGCATACACATATTGCTGTTCTGGAGTGCTGACAGCAAAGGGGTATGGGTATGCGATTGATCCACTTCTTTTCCGCGACTGCATTAGCATCCCTTACAACCATTCAGCCAGTACTGCATATCCTCGGGACGGCTTGAGCAACATGCAGAAAAAAGAAATTTGGGGGGCCTGCAGTACTTGACGGATGTTGTTTTTGCGTGCAGCGCTAGCTTCCCCATTTAGCATACCATGGCGATGAATGAACGATATTAGCGCAGATGGAAATATAGAACTGTACGCCGATGGTATTTTCCTCCAAAATGCCGTTCCTGAGCTGAGGACGCTTATTGTAGCATAAAATGAAATCGCAATTCTTTGAGTATGAAAGGAATTTGCAGTACACCTCGTGTAGTTGCCTGGTCGACCCAGCAATGGGCAAGAACAGGTTGAACAGGTTGTTCATTTTAGTAGAGCGACTAGTACTTAGGGTTGCAGTACAGAAATCCTTGTACTCGTCATGCTATTTTATTCTGGAAGTTGCTTGCATAATCGCCTTGAATCGTGGTGTCGGCATAAGCTCTACGGTCTGTCATCTCGGTGCCGAGGTGCCATGCCTGGCATCTGTCGGCGACTGCCACAGAGGCGCGCCGACCTACCACATCTTTCCTCTTGCGGCACTACGAATGTCTTGCAAAATCGCCGCACAACGCAGTGATGACCAATCTTGCAACGTATCATAGCGCAGCAAGCGCACGGCCCTCCAACCGAAACCGTGCACCACCAGCGCACTCCCATTTTACATCCCAGCCCAACACGCCGCGAACTGCAGTACACGTAGGCTGTACTACTGCTCAGGCTGGGAACGGATGCCCAGTCTCGCCTGCCCTTTCAGAGGCACCATCAAAGGTCGCGCGACACACTGGATCCAGTTTCCGCTTGCCGTCTTGTAGGCGATGGGTCGTGGTGTGGCCCCACTCTGCTCTGTACAGAGCAGAATCGCGTGTGATTCGTGCTCCATCCCAGCGCGCTGAGGCAGTCTGATCGGCCGGCCCGCAGAGGATACATCAATACCATGAAGATGACTAACGCCTTGAAAACAAAATCGAGCACAGCGCAATTTGGGCCTTACAGATTCGGGCGCAGTTCTCAAGGGTGCCCTGCCCCCCAGGTCGCACAACGCCATTACAATCGTGCCCAAATAAACAACGATTGTCATCTATTTGGGCTGCGTCAATTTGCTCCAGTGCGTACGCCGCCTGGTATGGTCCAGCATGTTACTTCGATGAACGACCGCCTGTCCATGCAGTCTGAAGGCTCGAATTGCACTGCTACCAACACTTCAGATGTGACAGACACCCAGGCCGTGGACGCAGATCCCTTGGGACCTGTGAGATGGAACACTGATGATCCTTAATGCTTGTTGTGCGCTTATCCAGCGTGATTTTGGGGGGTGGGTGGGTGGGGAAGATCTCGTCAAGCAGACACACAGACATGTCCAGTCGCACCGGGACTTGATGCCAAGGGGTTGTCACGCTTGCAGTCAAGCTCCTTGTCAACCATGCTAAATCAGGGCGCCCAATGGGCATCACACGTGAACATATACCTGGAGATTCACGGTGGACAATGAATCCGCAGCGACACGTTCATATAATTAACTATCTTGTTTCTGCCCAGGACGACGTTGGGTGGGCGCGCAACGACCAGTCTGGGCCGTTCTGCCCCTTGGGACAGTTGCAGGGCCATCACACGGCCGGTTTCTGTCAACCCCTATACCTGGGGTCAGTTCTGTCCAGCGGATCCAAGGGCAGTTGGGGTGAACTTTGCACCTTTGGCGTGGACAAGGGAACCGGCCAAGCTGGCCCTAGGGGTTGGCGGGGAGTTTGGCGGCAAGTGGGAGTGGCTATTTTAGGTGCGACCCTTAGCGCCACCCTTTTCTTGTTTTGCACCCACCCGGCCCACCCTAATAGAGTGAGTTTCGGTTCGCTGTGGGAAGGAGAGGGAGTTGAATACGAGAAAGGGGGAGCTGACTCAGGGTTGAATCACCATCAGTGTGGCATGGAGGTCTATGCGAAGCGAGGGCACTTTCAAGTGGGTCGCCAATCGGGTCTTGTATTAGTAAGGTGATGGACACCAAACTGTGTGAGCGTAATGTATTGTCGTGTGGGGAACACGGGTGAAGGAGACCGTAATGGCAGAAATTCATGATACTGCACAGTTTTTGATGGGACACGAGGAGTGCTCTTCCACTATGTGCATCTGGGGGATGTTGCTTTGTGATACATGCCCTCCCTGCCAGCCTGCCACAGATACGAGCACAGACAACAGAAGCACCCCCGCCGGGAGTCTGTGCCGCGTTTAGCTAGAGGTGCCCGAGCCACTTGCGGTCCCTGTCGCCGTGCGGATGGCCGCGGCTTGGAAGGCCCCAATCCCAGGAAGCTCCACAGGACGTTTTGGTGGTTGGGCACGTGTTCGTTTGACCTTCCGTTTCCATTCTCGGGTTCCCGTCACGCCCTGTCTCGCCCGACCCGTGATGGCAAGTTCCAG